>JAQFZG010002403.1:0-16764 GCA_034695465.1 Entomobrya nicoleti
GTTATTACTATCATACACTAAAGTGTCTTTCGAATTTATTCAGGAAAAACGTATTTTTATGGAAGCATAAAACTAATTGGAAATGTTAGATTCTTGTAAAAAAAAACAATGATCATGTTTGCTAAACCTATGCATCTGTGCTATCAATCATTATGTTTTTTTAGGAAACTATCTGCAATTAAAATTGGTATTCACATTTTAAAATAGTTTCATTGGTTTTCATGCGAAGATCCATAATGGTAATGATCTTAAATGAATGGTCAAGGAAAAAGCAAGTCCGAAACACAAGTGCAAGTGCCATTAGCTTTTCTGGCTTATTAATTTAATTGAACAAAAGTCGATTGTTTTGTTTCTTTGAAGACAGAAACTACGGATAATGTTGAATAAAAATTCTGAGAAATAGCCACATTAATAGAATTTAAAAAAGGTATATAAAACCTCCACCAGCTACATCCATTGTAAAAATAATAACCATTTAAAGTTTCGAGAAGCTATTGGTTTATATATAACGTATAAATCGACTTACACGTTTCACTCTATTTACAGTACGGCTGATTATGATATTCCGCCTCTAGTTTGTCTAACTTTTGAAAGGATTTATACACTTATACTAATGTGAATTAATTGTTTAATAAAATATATAGTTTTGTATAAATATAGTGCGAAATGTATACCTTAAGCAAGCATTTTATGATTTTCATGCTAAAAAGATACATTTTTCAAATAATCATTGACTTTTAAACGGAAAGATGGGCGCTTCTCTATTTAATCTGATTATGTGCTTTCTTGTCTCACAATGCCCTGAAAAATGACATGCTAATTTTTCTTCTTGTGGATTATGGCATGGTATACTTTTACGCACAAAGTTGATTGAAGTGAAAAGAATTACAAAAATTCAAACATTAATTACGCAATTAGGATAATGATTATACTTCATGGCAGAAAAGCATATCTGCATGATGAGGAATTTTGGTTTTGCTTTTACGTAAACAAGAATGAAACACAGTTCTTATGAAGAATTTCCCCTGTATTCTGCCAAATCTGTCAGACTCACTATCTATCTGTTAATGTATGTCTGTTAAAATGCATTTGCCACAGTGACTTATTTATGCATGGGCCCATTTTAGTAGTTAATATTGATTTTGAATTACTTTAACCGTGGAAATAAAACGTAAGGATATATTATTTTTGTAATTTGCTTATTTAGTTAGTCTTTACAATTTACATAATTTAATTAAACTTTATTATAATTCGTTATGACTAATTTTTTCCGACTATTTTTTAATTTTATAAATATTTTTATTGCTGTTTTAAAAGAAAGCTTCAGCCCAAACAGAAATGACATCGTATCCTGGAACAAGGGGCCATTCCGTCGGAGCAGTTAACCAACCACCCAAAAAACGAAGTAAAATGGAAACCAACAACTCATCCAAACCCCAATCCAGCCAGGAGGACTCACTTCACAGCAACCAACCTGGATATGTGAGTAGCGCGACGAGGGTGCAGACGGACCACCTCAAATGCCCAGTTTGTCAAGAGTATCCGCGGAGGGAAGTTTACCAGTGTGACGAGGGCCACATTGTCTGTAGCGGATGCATTGCGCAGATAACACGCTGTCCTGTTTGTCGTGTCATTTACGCCAAAAAGAAAATCAGGAATCGGGTAGCGGAAGCGGATTTGGACGAGATGACATACAATTGCAGCTTCAGGGATCATGGTTGCTTGACGATAAATATTCCTCGAAATCGACGAACTGCTCATGAGATCCAGTGTGGTCACAAGTAAGAGATAATTCTTTCACAGATTATCAATTCTTAAGTAACTTTGTTCAATTTACTGCAATTATTTCAAATTTATATTTATTATTTTTAGTTCCAGCACAACCGGCATCAAATTTTGCCAGCTGTTCAACACTACAGTCACCTGTCGCTTTCGAATATGCCCAAACTTCATAATGCTGGATCCCCAGCATAACAAGGACGTCATCGAGCACTTGACGGGTAAACCTAAGCCTAAGCTGCCTCACCAGAAAGTCAAAATTGGAGAGACAACAGAAATTCAACTTCGTCTACCTATCAGCCCTTATGAGCCTCATTTCCAACCTGTGAAGCTATTTGAAGTGTTCAACGACACAACCCGTAAAACAATTGGATATTATATGCTTATTCGGCGACTATCGATACCGGGTCGGGAGAATTTATCATGGGCCATTGTAGCATTCAATTGTGCTACTGAGGACCTCGACGGTGGTGGAAATCCTCATGGGGCTAAGATCACAGCCAATTTTTCTATTAAAGCCAAGACCGATCAGGAGAAAAGGGCAAAGGATGGATACAACTGTGTACCAAATCAGAGTTGGACAGTTAAATCGACGTATTTAAAGGAATGGGAGGATTTTATGAGTGTTCCCCCTCAAGACCGTCCGCCATTCACTTTTTCAATCCCGGAAGTCTTCTTATCAAATTATTATAAGGGGCAAGATGGTAAGGTTGAAATGACTGTGAGTTTTGGTCCATTAGTTGATTAATTGGAAGATTCAATATATTAGATTTTAGGCAACTTTGAAGAGATACTTGTTGATAAATGAAGGTACAAAATGTAATGAATTGTCCTTAAGGTATGAGAGATGAATGTAACAAATTTATTTAAAAAATTAAAAATCTGATGATGATGATAAACCAAATGTATAAATGTAATCGCTGAATGTAGAATGAATTTTAATTGTAGTAGCAGGTACAGCTAAATAATAAAATGAACGAAAACCAATGAAACAATGCGAATATTATTTTTCGTGTAAAATCATTATAATCACCTTGTAAAAGCAGAAATTAATCAGTGATATATTAATTAAATGTCTTCATTTTTTTATTTTCAAGTGCAGTGAACGGCGCAAGAATTTTTTTTTCATCCACTTTGATATTTGCTTTGATAATGAGCAAATGCATCTTCAAAGCAATTAGCAGTTGCAGCTGAATTATTCAAATGATTGGTGTAGTTAAATTTTTTAAGTTGGAACTGTTGGAAGCAGTGTCGCGAAGGTAGACTCCTCTCTTTTCAGTACAGTATCTAAACCTCGTCCATTTTGTTGACGCTGCCCAGTGAATGGGTGAAGCAGCATAGGTTTCACATGAACCTTGCTCGATTTTGGCAAACTTGCTAAAAAAAATTCCAATACATCCATCACAAGGCCAAGGATACCGTGCACAACAACTGATGACTCAACACTCAATTCTTTGAGATTTTTAAAGCGGCAAAGTACCGATGACTGGCAAAGGGTCTCGCGCTTGGGATACTTGACAAGCTAAACAAATGTTTTTAACTACCAGTCTTTCTAATCTTCTGAAAATCCCGGGTGTAAGCTGCCCTATCCTCCAAATCAAAATTAAGCAGCATCATCACTGGGACCTTCGGGATTTTCATGGGGGGAAGCAAACACTTTGTAAATACTATCACGTCACATATCCGGTTCATGGGTTGTGTTGCTCAGATCAGTTACATGGACATTGCCAAGGCAAATGTTTCTCCCATTTTCAAGTCCAATGATTCCAGACGTTGCAAGGATCCCGCGGCCAAGCTCATTGTTTGCCTGAGACCGTCTTGGAAATCAGCTATTACTCCAGGCCCATTTGAAGCGGGGGCATCCATTTGTCTCAAATGGTTGGGTCCATAGCTGGTGATTAATCCGGATAGCATTTCCACCCGCAAGTTGTCCAACTGAATGAGATGATGCGTAGGGTCAACAACGTTGAACGTGGAGTGGTACTGGAAGTGGGTCAGATTTGGAACTTTTTAAATAGAAAGTCAGCAAGGCAGCAAAGATAAGCAGGTGAGTCTTCCATACAAGCCAGATTGACTTTGGACTAAATTGGAAGTTGAACTTGGTCACAGACGGCAGAGGTGGGAGCTTCAAGAGAATGTAGATTACATTGTGCCAGTCCGTGTAATTTCGCTTGGGTGAGGATCATACCCAGAGGTCCAGATGGCAATTGACGGTAAATGCGCGTTTGGTAGTGAAATGATACCAAGTCCTGCAAGCTCCAGGCATCTCAGTTATTTCTAAATCCCGTATCTTCTTCCCTTCCGCCTCACTCACAAGCATTGCGATAAAGTTATCAGAAATGTGTAAACTTTTTTGAAAGGACGAAAACATCGATAAGGCTCCTCCCACAAAATCCCAGTTCCTCGCAGGAATAACAAGTTGGATCCCACAATTACTCTCGACGAGGCGGCGTGCTTAGGGAGTTGCTTCCGCCAGGTTGGTCCGTGACTCTTTGACCAGGAATCTGATAACGTTCATTTTCACCCATTGAATTAAATTTTAATTATAAAAAGCTTAATCAAGTCTTCATTCAAATGCTTGAAATTGTATTTTCATTGTATTGACATTGGTTGGTTGGCAAAGCAAAGGTCTACGATTACGATACGACTAGCACTGCGTTGATTTATGACCTCATCGTAAGCATCCTAAATTATAGATGAAGGACTTAATCCAGCACAAATTCCCGAGAAAGATGGACTGCTACCGTATTCGGTTGATGAATAAGAAGCGGGGACCAGGAGGGCCATCTCAAGGAACCCCAGACGGAGGTAGACCAATTGGTTTACTCCATTGAGGATGTTGAGGACGACGTTAGTCTTATGGAACCTCCACGCGTAGAAACAGCTCCACTAGCTAGTGTTGCTCCATAGGCCAGTGACCCGGGTGAAGTGGTCGATGACTGATGACCAGCAAGTGGAGGAAATTCCTGTGGAAATCGAGGTACGAGGATCGATACCCCGCATCTCCATTCATTTAATTTTTTAATACAAGTAATTTACGAACGAAAACAATATAAGTTTAAAAAAATATCGAACAATTAATCGATTGCATTAAAACCAACCAACCAACGTACAGAGCTTCCAAGTTGAGCAGCATCAAATTCGAAGCAAAATTAGCATTTTTCATTCTTTAATTCTCATTTATAAACCCCACTTATTTTACCATATAGTAAACACATTAGCATTAGCCAGACAAGGGCTTATATGTCATACTTTACGCGCAAAGTTGATTGTAGGGTTGTTACATAAATCCAAACATTCATTACGTAATTAGGATAACATGCTTCATAGCAGAAAAGCATTTGTTGCTGACGAATTTTGATTTTGCTTTTATCCACATTTCTTAAGTGGCCAAATCTCCATCCTTAATCCTTGCATTTCTTGGAAACAGACATGCAGCTAGTTGCTTGTGATGGATGTTCAGTCCAGAAAGTAGCAGTTTGTTTTTATGACTGAATTTGTGCAATGAAATAACAGAGGAATTTATAAATAACAAATCAGTGAATTGATTGATTTGCTTGTGGTGCAGAAAACGTGGGTTCATTCCATTCCAAAAGTTCTGATTTGTATTGCAGGTAGGATATTTCGTAACATAATTTAATTAAACTTATTTTTTATTACAAATTTTTAACGCCAAATTATTAATTTAATATTTTATTTGTTTATTTTACTTTCTGTTTTAAAAGATTGCTCCAGCTCAACTAATAATGGCTCCGGGGAAAAGTGGAAGTGCCGGAGGTGGGGGTAAAAAACCGCCCAACAAACGAAGTAAAATGGAAATCCCGAACTCACTCAAACCAGATTCCAGCCAGGAGGACTCACTTCACAGCAATCAACCTGGATATGTGAGTAGTGCGACGAGGGTGCAGACGGACCACCTCAAAAGCCCAGTTTGTAAAGAGTATCCGCGGAAGGAAGTTTACCAGTGTGACGAGGGCCACATTATCTGCAACGAATGCATTGCAAAGGTGCCACGCTGCCCTGTTTGTCGTGTCATTTACCCCAATAAGAAAATCAGGAGTCGGATAGCAGAAACTGAGTTAGACGAGATGACATATAATTGCAACTTCAGAGATCATGGCTGCTGGGTGACAAATATTCCTCGAAATCGGCGAAATGCACATGAGATCCAATGTAGTCACAAGTAAGAGATAATTCTTTCACAGATTTATCAAATCTCTTATCTTTGTTTAAAATACTACAATTATTTAATTCATATTTTTATTTCTAGTCCAAGCTCAACCGGCATCAAATTTTGCCATCTGTTCAATGATAGAGGAGCCTGCCACTTTCGCATATGCTCCAACTCGATAATGCAAGATCCCCAGCATACAAAGGAGGTAATTGAGCACCTGACAGTTACACGAAATCTGCCTCACCAGAAGGTCAAAATTGGAGAGAAAGTAGAAATTCGTCTACCAGTCATCGTCATTCCTAATCAGCCTCTTTTCCAAACTGTGAAGCTATTTGAAGTGTTTAGCGATGCAATGCGTAAAACAATTGGATATTATGTGCTCATTCGACGAGTTTCAATGCGAAAGGATTTATCATGGGCTGTTGTGGGACTCAATTCTACTTCTGTGAGCTTCAATAGAGGAAGTACTCAAGGTGGTAAGATCGTTGTTAAATTTCATATCGAAGCGAAGATTCGCACCGACAAAGAGGCAAAGGATGGAAATGAATGTATACCAGATTTGAGTTGGACAACGAAATCGACGTATTTGAAAGAATGGAAGGAGTTTATGATGATCCCGATTGAACGCCGGCCGCCATTCACTTTTTCAATACCGGAGGTCTTCTTATCAGATCATTATAAGGAGCAAGATGGTCAGATTGAAATGAGTTTGAGTTTTGGCGCAGTAGTCGATTAATTGGAAGATGAATGAAGTGGCTCAACTAATGATTTGACCTTTAATGATGAACTTTAAAAAATGCTTTTAATACGATTGACAGTTTAATTAAAATTTGGAAGAGTCGTTAATATATTCATTGTCAATGTAGTAGGATTAGAAGCAGAGATCTTCTTAATTTTTGGTAGTTTTGTCTTTACAAATTATTTATGATGAGCAGAAAAAAAACAGTTTAGTTGGATGTATAGCATAATGCAATTTTTTCACGAATTGATGTATTGTTTTGTAACACTAACGTAAAAAAATGTACACATGTAAATTGATCAAAGGAGTGAAAAAATGTAATGATTTGTAAAGTGATGATAAACTTAATGTATAAATATAATCGCCAAATTTAGAATGAATTTTAAATGTACATCGCAATAAAAGAATGAACGAAAATCAATGAATCAATGCGAATATTATTTTTCCATCAATCAATCATAACCAATTCAATGCAATTGTAAAAACAGAAATTAATCAGAGGATTTATATTTCTAAATTTTTTATGTTTTCTGGATTTAGCGAATGGAACAGGAAAACTGAATTGTTGTACCATAATTTTATAACTAAATAGTTATTTTAATTTGCTTTTTGCTAAAAAATATTTGTTTTTTTAAATGGCTTTTTGTTTTAAAATGTTTGGGGCAAAAGAAACAAGTAAAACTGACAAATCATCATAGATTTTTATTTTGGGAAACCATCTGCAATTAAAATGGGTTCATTATACTCCTCTTAAAAATTCTACAAATAGATAATTGGGATTATCTTTTAATTGAATAGTTACATACGATCTAAAAATTCATGCTAAGATTCATAATTAACACAACAAACATTTCAGTCAGTATTTCTTTATCAAAAAAACCCAAAAGAAAGAATAAAGTAGATAAGAAACCGCTACAGTTTCCATAAATTCTTCATCATTCCTACAAAACTCAATCCGCTACCTTTATAGTTCACTTGGAGTACCTTTCAATGCTGATCTATGATCATGATCATATCCGTTGAGCTGCAATGTACTCAAACGGGGATTTTTTCTGAAATAAATATTCTTTCACCTATACACATTATAATGCATTATTTTACAAATCATATCAGTAGATTGAGTTAATTTTTTTGTCGAGTTGAGTGAGATCGATCCAGAGCACTGGAAATTATGCATATTAATCTATAGCAGTGGGATGACCACGAACATAATACATTATGCATGTACTACCTACCTTTATCATGTAGAATGATACAGGGAAAAGGATGTATTTCATATGCAAGATACACACAAGTCACACAACCATTATACGTTGATAAGTGTTTGTTGAACTGAAAGCCAAAATCGAAAAGAAAAGCCATTGTTGGTAGGTTGACGGGATCAATGGAGATAGCTGGAATATACAGTGATTGAGGAAACATTGCAGTTGAATTTGTCTTACAACTTGTGAAACTTTCACAAATCAACTTTTGTGAAGTGAAGAAGAACGCGTGAAATTTGTGTTAGGTCTACTTCATACGTTTATTAAGGGCCTACCTGAGAAGTTTGCTAGTCCTGGACGCTACACTGGAACGGTAAATGTGAATATGTACATAAAGTTTATATTTGATCATAATAACATCTAAAATACAATTCATACTTGAAATAATCCTCCATTTAATATTTTTTGTATATTTTTATAGATTTCTCCCTGCATTTTAATGCAATGGAGGCTAACGCTACTTTATCAAATTCCTCAAGTGAGGATGATGGGAATGGTGACGATTACGATAACCCTTTCATTTCCAAGTTGACGGAATTGACGGGAGTTCCAATCACTGGATATGCTTTTTCACTTGGGGGAAGGAATTTAACGGTTTTGAGTCAACAGCAACGAGATTCAAGTTTTGGATCTTCTGAAAATTCGGCACGATCAACTGCTCAGTCCCCATCTAATAGCCAGGACTTTAGTGAAAATGAAGTTATCGATCTAGTCAGTGATGATGAGGAGGAAGAAACATGCACTCCTCTTGGGACACATGCTAACTTGACGTCTTTGACACAACAAGCCAGTGCAGAGAGTTCACTGTGTTCTAATGACAACTCTCCTCCTCTCCCGGAAATAGTTCAGCAGCGACCCCCCAATGGCCCTCTAGAATTAGATCTCCCAGCGGCCAGTTTCCCAATAGGGCAAGAAGGAATGTCTCCCCAAAACTCAGATGTCATGCCACCTCAGGTTTTCGAAGCCGAAATGGACATGCAAGGTCAAAATGATGTTACAGCTGCTATTCCAGATGAATTTTCCATCACCGCTATAAAAAATGAGATGCATAGAGCCCGTGAGTATGGTGGTGGAATTTCTCGGTGCGAATGTGGATCCAAATTTACATCAAAAGTGGCCCAGAAATACCACCTCAATTATTACAATTCAGAATGGAAATTTAAATGTGACAAGTGCACGAAGAAATTGTATACCTTGTCAATATTGAAAGTACACTTGAAGAAGGAACATGGAGTAAAACATCCACTGAGAGAATATCTGGCTGGTTGCACCCTTTGCGGAATCGGATTCCGCTCAAGAACTGAGTTTGTAAAACACAGAAAGAGAGAACAGTAAGTATTCCGAATGCATACTGCATACACGTTTTACAAATGCTTTTATTTTGGTCACTTTTGATTCATTTAAAAAAATCCCCAACAGCAATATCCACAAGGAACATGAGCACGTGCCAGTGGTAGGATTTTTGAGGAGGAATCCCTTCATGCAAGGAAGATATCCAAGAAGATCGCCCCGACAATCACGCGTGACACCCGGGCAATCAGGATTACTGACCACAACTCCGATGGTCAAGCCACCTCCAGATGAAGTTACCCTACTAGGGACCCAGAACTCTGACCAGACTGATCTAATTAATTTAGTCAGCGATGATGAGGATGAAGAACAACAAATAGGCAGTCCACTGCCCTCCAATTCCAACTCTCCTCCGCCGCAACTAATGGACCACGACGAGCAACAAGATAATCAAGATAACGACCTCATGAATCACAACACCACTGACAATCCAAGTGAGAATGCAAATTATTTTGCGGAGATTTCAGCTGAATTAAATGCGCACAGTCCGCGTCCAGACTATGGAGAAAGTTACGGCTGCCAAATGTGCCCTCAGGCTTTCAGGGATCTAGCACAGTTAAAGAGACACCTGCTTCAAGCACACCAAAGTATATGCAAGGTTGTCAGTGTCAAGTGTGGAGTATGTGGAATGGAGTTTGGTTCTTGCAAGAGTTTCCATGCACATCGGGACCGGGATCATAATCATAATCTTGTCAGTAATTCTAATCATCAAAATGATATTCCGGAGTGTATGTCACATGAAGATTCGTCACCCATTTGCCATAATCAAAATAATGTTGCGGATGAGGAAGTTGCACCACTAACTATTATTCGCCAAGACTCAGATCAGAATCAAAATGAATTAAATGCGAATGGGAGGGATGTTGAGGAAGAAAGTGAAATGGAAGCCGATGCTCCTTCCACCCCACCCCCAATCGCCAATGTGGAACAGCCTATTGATGTAATGAATGGAAATGGAAGGGAGAAGGAAATGAATGGAATGACTACTCCTTTACAAAACGATAAAAGAGGAAAAGAACGGGGTTTAAAGAAGAAGGTCCATGCGACGGAAGATGGCTATTATTGGTGCACCTGTGGTAGCAAATTTAAATCCAAAGTGTTGCAGAAGCGCCACATCAAATATTCGAATGTGCGAAAGAAATTCAAGTGTGAAAAGTGCGAGAGGAAATTTTTGTTTCTCACTGAGCTAAAGAGACATCTAAAAATGCAGCATAAAATTAAAAAGCCGTTGAAAAATTATGCAGTTGGTTGCTCGACTTGTGGAATTATGATTAAAACCTGGACTGAATTTTACAAGCATAAAATTACAGAGCAGTAAGCAGAAAATTTGAAAGTTTTATGATTTTTTATAATTAGTTTTTACTTTACGTTTAATTAATTTACTTTTTGTTTTATTTTTTTTTCAGCAAAAACACCCGCAAGGTTCCTAAGCCAAGACGACCATGTATAAAACCTAGGCAATGAGGATTGCCACGTACACGTTTCACGCCCATGTCACCTTGGCATTTGGGAATTTCTGTACTAAGTTGTGATGCTCGAAATGAAAATTGAGTAGCTGAATTTGTCAGTTCAATTAATGTACCGGTATTTTGTATTGTTAGTGCTCAGCTTTAATATGAAAAAAATGTTATCAAAGAGATTATATTATAGAATATAGAATATTATACTACAATTCTTGCGGTGAATTTTTTTTACATTTGGCATACAATGAGAAATCATAATTGCTATCTTGGATGGCTGTCATCATTTTGGAAAGTGGCTGCATGCATGTGTATCTGTCCCAAGAATCAGAGTTAAGCTTACCATTTTGTGTAGGAATTCTGAAAAAGAACCCAAAAACTGGTTGGAAGAATTGCTAAAAATGCATATATTTTAGACTTACATTCCTTTACCATTCATAATATTCTCATCTCTCATATTTCCCCATAAATAATAGTTGGAAAAGTCATACATCGTTTGACATACCTGAACTAGGAATATGGTCCAATTATCATCTTTCATTTCACGAATGCATATTACCATGTTTAAAAAAAACATATGAAAAATGTATACTTTTTAGCTGGACAAGCTAGGTATAACTAGCACCACACATTTCCGTGGGACTAGAGAGCTTCCGAGTTTGCATGGAAACTTTTCCATCGTATTAATTGATTCGTTTGCATGGAATGGTTGGGCACAGTTGGGCATAGGATGTGAAAACTAGACCTAAAAATATATTTGATCGGAAAGATGAATAAAACCAGGAACAGTTCTTGTGTCGCCCCACAAGGAAGTTTTCATTACGAGCTTTTTAATCTCCACCTTTTACTTTTTTTTGAAGTGGGTGATTGTCTGGATTCTAGATGCCATTTTTTATATTTTCTGTTGTCAATTTGCTTATCAATTATTAATACTATCTCCATAATTAAAATATTATGTAACATTGCATTTACGGTGTAATGAAAGCAACTCAGTTGATATTTTAATTGCTTATCAAAATGGTTTTAGACTATTTGTTATCGCGAAATTGACCAATGGACTGTGGACTCTGGGCTTTCTTTGTCCAGCTATTAAGGTGAAAGCAATTCTGGAGAAAGTGTTATTTGTTTATTTTTAATTAGGGGGCTCCATGAAGTGATAAAAAGCGTCATGAAGAAATAGTGATATTTTTCTTTTGTTCGTTCTGTTGTACACTTCCGGTGAACTTTGAACCCAATTCCTATTTCGATATTCCCTTTGTTCCTGAAATACAGGATATTCTTTCTTTGTTTAGAATTGGTATAAAAGGGTAGGAATTTTTTGTTTATCGTTATCACTGTTTTGGCAGACTTGGAGGTATGCAATTGAACCGTAAGTGTTGTTCCAGTTTAATTATTATCCAACTTTACGCTTCCAGCAATAGAGATCAAGTAAGGTGCTCGTGGTGTTGGCTGTGAACTCCAGAAAGTAGTCATTTTTGACTGAATTTGTTCGCAAATTTTGCAAAACGCAATTAGACAGGTATTTTAAAATAACTAACCACTTAAATTGAAGGATTTTTAATACAATGCACTGTAATTAATTGATTTTCTAATTTTCTAAAGTAATTATTTATTTATTTTGTTTTAAAGCCAGCTCAAGCTCAGCTAAAAATGGCATCCTTTCCTGGATCAAGCGGCAGTTCCGGCGGAGGTGGAGGACGAGGTAAGCAACCTCCTATCAAGCGAATTAAAGTGGAAATCGATTTACCTCCCAACTCCAACAACTCATCCGACCCGGAATCATCTAGTCTGGATTCCCCTCACAGCAATCAGCCTGGATCTGTGACTAACCCGATGAGATTCGAGACTCAACACCTCAAATGCCCGGTTTGTCAAGACTACCCAAGGAAGGAAGTCTACCAATGTACCAATGGTCACATTGTATGCCACGAGTGCATTTCAAGGATCACACGCTGTCCGTTTTGTCGTAAGGATTACAGTGCCGAGAAAATCAGGAGTCGTATAGCAGAAGCCGAGTTGGACGAGATGAGATACAATTGCACCTTCAGGGATCATGGTTGCCTGACGGTTTTTATTCGTCGACATCGACGTACTGCTCATGACATCCAATGTGGCTATAAGTAAGAGCTTATTCCTTCACAACAAACTATTAATTTAAAATAATTTAATTTAATCGAATTTAATTTTAATTATTTATTTACATTTTCTGTTTACAGCCCAACTAAACCTGGCTTAAAATTTTGCAGCCTGTTCGAGGCTACAGCAGCTTGTCCGTTTCGAGTTGACCCCAACTCCATTATGCAGGATCCTGAGCATAGCAAAGATGTAATCGAGCACCTGACACAATTCCCTCATAATCTGCTTTTTAAAAAGGTTAAAATGTGGGAAAGAAAATCCTTTAAATTTCTTCTACCAGCTTGTTCCTGTCCTCCTTTCAAACCTGTAGTGTTTTTTGAAGTGTACGACAATACAGGGAAAACGGTAGGATACTATGTGCTTATTCTACGAGTTTCAATACTCAAGAATTTGTCATTTGCCATTGTGGGATTGAATTCTGTTCCTGAGGACCTCAACAGCGGAAATCCGACTGGAGTCTTGTTTTCCATCAAAGCGAAGATCGATCTGGACAAAAGGGCAAAGGATGGCAAAGGATGTGTACCAAATCTCACTTGGACAATGAAATTGACGGATTTAAAGGAATGGAAGGAGTTGATGATGATGCCGCCTGCTGACCGTCCGCTATCTAGTTTTTCACTACCGCTTGCTTTCTTGTCAGATTATTATAAAAAGCAAGATGGTAGCTTTGAAATGATTATAATGTTTGGTCCATTATGAATTAATGGATCTTGTTAATTTTTGTTCGTTTTTTTGTTAAATGATTAGATTTCTGGTGAACAGGAAAAAATGTTCATTTAATTGTTGAGTTATGTATATGTTTAATTAAATTGATAATTTTTTAATGAATTAACGAATTGTTTTGTTATCCTGACATGGAATCATGATTTTATTAAGAAGTGCGTCAGTACTTCTTATTGCGATTGCATTTCATATCCGTCTGTCTGTATGTCAGTGAGCGCTCTAATTCAAAAATGCTTTGACCTACTGACCTGAGGTGTAAATGTACTTTGGGGTACTAGTAAGAAGCCTATTGATTTTCAGCCAAACCGGACTAACGGTATCTGAAAAACGGCCAATTAACGGTTACATGCTATTTAAATGGGCAAAATCTTTTATTTCATAAATCGATAGATTGAAGTATTGGCATCAAACTTTCTTAAGAGACTATAGTCTAAAACTAAACAGTTTTGGAGAAACGGACAAAAAACGGTTACACGCTTTATAAATGGGCAAAAAATAAAATTGACTTTTTTACTTCTGAACTTTAAAAATCAGTAAAAAGTACTTAACGCACTTCTTTATATTATACTTACAGTACTAGTTCATTCAACACTCTTTCTCTCTTTGAATAGTCTTTCATTAGAAAAGTTTTAGGCCTCAATTAGAATTACCTCGATACACACAGCATACAAAAAAGGAACTCGTGCCTCTTCCATCTTCTCTCATCTTCATATTCACTACACAGTCAACAGTGCAAACTTGTATCAACGCAAGTTTTCTCGAATGGTAGAAAAGCCATGTCAGTTCTCGCTATGAACCACTTCAACATCACAACATACAAATCTCATCATCACGCTCACCATCATTTTGTACTTGTTTCGGTTTTTTAGAAAAAAACTTTCTCGTTTTACTACACAATTCATTTATTAAGTAAGTTCGCCTTAAAGATTTTAAGATTTATTGTGCAAAATAGTGCAAATAAATTGGAGGTTGAATTTTATTTTTTTAATAATCTGTACATTAATTGTAAATACGACCGATCACCTTGACCATAATTAAAATATTATTAACATTGCACTGCAGATCGATGCAAGGAAAAATAAACTTTTGATATTTTATTTGCTCATCAAAAAATATTTTACTGACTATTTGTTATCGTGAAAGTGACTATTGAACTGTGGGGTTTGTTTTTGTCCAGCTGTTTAGGTGACAATAATTCAACAATTGTTTATCGTTATCACTGTTTTGGCAGACTTGGAGGTATACAATTAAACCATTTGTGTTATTCCAGCTGACTCATTTTACGCTTCTGGCAACAGACATCAAGTAAGGTGCTTGTGGTGTTGGCTGTTATCTCCAGAAAGTAGCAGTTTTGGACTGAATTTGTTCGCAAATTTTCAAAACGCAATTAGACAGGTATTTTAAAATAACTAACCACTTAAACTGAAAGATTATTAGTACAGTGCACTATAATTAATTGAATTTCGAATTTTTTAAAGTAATTATTTTCGTATCTTTTTGTTTTGTTTTAAAGGCCAGCTCAACTAAAAATGGCATCCTTTCCTGGAACAAGCAGCAGTTCCGGCGGAGGTGGAGGAGGTAAGCAACCTCCTATCAAGCGAATTAAAGTGGAAATTGATTTACCTCCCGACTCCAACAACTCATCCGACCCGGAATCCAGCCTGGATTCTCCCGCCAGCAATCAAGCTGGAGCTGTAAGTAGCGCGACGAGGGTGCAGACGGAGCACCTTAAATGCCCGGTTTGTCATGAGTATCCGCGGAAGGAAGTTTACCAGTGTGACGAGGGCCACATTATCTGCAACGAATGCATTGCAAAGGTGCCACGCTGCCCTGTTTGTCGTGTCATTTACCCCAAAAAGAAAATCAGGAATCGGGTAGCGGAAGCGGATTTGGACGAGATGGGATACAATTGCAGCTTCAGGGATCATGGTTGCTTGACAACAAATATTCCTCGAAATCGGCGAACTGCTCATGAGATTCAATGTGGTCACAAGTAAGAGATTATTCCTTCACAGCAGGCTATTAAATTAAATATAATATAAATTTATTCTTAAATATTGGTTCATATTTTCTGTTTTTGCAGCCCAACCAAACCTGGCTTAAAATTTTGCAGCCTGTTCGAGGCTACAGCAGCGTGTCAGTTTCGAGTTGACCCTGACTTCATAATGCAGGATAACGAGCACAGGAAAGATGTAATCCAGCACCTGACACAACTCCCTCACAATCTGCTTTTCCAGAAGGTTAAAATCTGGGAGAAAAAATCTTTTCAATGTCTTCTTGTTCCAGCCAGTTCTTGTCCACCTTTCCAACCTCTTGTCATATTCGAAGTGGACGACGCTGCGGGGAAAACGGTAGGATACTATGTGCTGATTCGACGAGCTTCAACGACAAAGAATTTATCGTTCATGGTTGTGGGATTCAATTCTGCCTCGGAGGATCTCAATAGCGGAAGTCCAACTGGAGTCTTGTTTGCTATCAAAGCAAAAGTCGACCTGGACAAAAGGGCAAAGGATGGCAAAGGATGTGTACCAAATCTCACTTGGACAATGAAATTGACGGATTTAAATGAATGGAAGGAGATGATGATGATCCCGTCTGCAGACCGTCCGCCATCTAGTTTTTCACTACCGCTTGCTTTCTTGTCAGATTATTATAAGAAGCAAGATGACAGCTTTGAAATGATTATTATGTTTGGTCCATTATGAATTAATAGATGTTGTTAATTTTTTTGTTAAATGATTAGATTTCTGGTGAAGAGAAAAAAGGTTCATTTAACTGTTAATTTGTAATGAAACAACGAATTCTTTTGTTATCCTGACATGGAATTATCTTTAAATAAAAAACCCTTACATATTTAAATTACTTGAAGGGAATAAGATACATGTAATTATGAGTATGATAACCGTAATGAGTATTAGACATAACTGATTTCCTTCACACACAAAAGGAACACATGCCTCTTCTTGCATCTCTTCATATTCACAACAGCGCAGCGCAAACTTGTATCTTGTATCAACACAAGTTCTCGAATGGTAGAAAAGCCACATGTCAGTTCTCGCTATGAACTAGAGGTGGGATAATTTACCCGCTGTACCCGCTTACCCGTAACTGCCCGTAACCGCCCGTAACTGCTAGCAGGCG
>JAQFZG010002404.1:0-16762 GCA_034695465.1 Entomobrya nicoleti
CATATTTTAACTACATAAAAATACACAAAATATGTACATAGTATTCTTATGCTAAACAAAGACAAACTTAACAACTAAAAATTTCATACGCTACTTTTTCATAGCCACAACAACAGCCAATACATTCTTTCTTATATACTTCACTGGTTTATTTTCCTTGTTCCTAAAATAAATAATTTAATGTAATTAAAATTTTCCATAGTCGTATCAGCGAGTGGTTATTTGACCAACGTTAAGCAAGTAAATTAGTTGTCCATATGGTGATTGGTTTTTCAAAAGGTTTCATTGCAAAATTCAACGCAAGCAGAGATACAAAAAAATGATTCACAAAGCAATTCTGGAGTTATTTGCGATTCTTTTTCAATTTTGCAGCGAAAAGATAAAACTAACCCCGATTACGTTTAAGAAAGATAAAGATAAACAATGGGTTGTCAAATATATTAGTACAAGCAAACGCACAAAAATTCTGTGGTGTTTAACATTAGCAGTTTCACTAATCATAACTATTACAGAACTCTACTGTAGCTATAAGTCCAAAAAGCTTATCCCAATTTTATTCCATACGTTTCAATTAATCATCAAGACGACCTCATACTTTTTAATTTTTGTGTACAATATCAAGACAGTTGAGATCACACGATTTTTCAACAGCATTTGCACAAGAAATTTGTATGACTTTATTCCAAAGAAAAAATCATCAGAACAGAAACTGTTCCAAAGTTTAGTTTTTTCTATCGCAATATCAGCTTTTGCATTTTTCAACGTGTTGCCTTTTCTTTCCATAACGTTTCCACGTCTTCACGAGACTCTATTGTTCAAATCACGGTTTACGTCTTGTGATTCAATTTGGTTTAAGATATTTTTGTTTGCAATCCAAACTCTATTTTTAATCCCAACATCGCCTATTTCTCCGATCGGAACTACAACAAGTATTGTAACTTTATGGGAAATTAATATGACTTTACAGAAATTGTGGTAATTTTCAAATAATTTATTTTATGAAAACGTTTTATATAATTTTGATAACACGTGATTTTTTTTTCTTTTTTAGCTTTATCTCTAAACATGTAAGGGATTTTAAGAAGAAAAATTGTGTTCAGCATATTTGCACGCTTTATCGCCAAATCCAAATTTTGGTGATTCTCAGCAACAAAGCCTTTCAAAGTTACTTTTGGCCATTTATTCAATTTTCAGCAGGCATTTGTTTAATTGCACTTTTGTATCCATTAATCCTTTTTGAAAGGAAATTGGGACCTTCTGGACTTTTCTTAATTGGTACATCAATGTTTGCTACAGGGGGAACTGTTTGTTCTATGCTTGGGCTGGGAAGACAACCCATCATGATATCTACGAAAATCCTGGGTTACGCTAGTTCCTGGAATGGATATCCGGAAAGTAAGAAGTTTTTCAGAAGTTGTCCCACAATTGCGTTACGTGTAGGTGAATTTCACAAAATGGACAACGAAAGATTACCGGCTTTTATCAGATTTATTTTGCAACGAACCTTCTTTTTGGTCCTACGAACAAAATTAAGTTATGCTACTGGAGTTGGCGTGAACTTTACAAAAAATTATTTAGAAAACTTGCAGTTAGTTAAATTGCGTTGAAGAAATATTTTGAATCCACATTTAGATTGGATGATGACAAATATTTGTAAATATTACCAATTTTACTAAAGACGGCATTTAAATCGGCTTTGTCAGATAAATTGGATGATTAAATTGTTTTTATAAAATCGTCATGTTTTCTATATCATTCACTAAACAGAACTGCATATTCTGTTTCACATATGGTGGATTGTAAATGTTGTAGGATTTTTTTGTAAGTTGTCGAGATAGGGTATTTGCATTGACTTGTTAAGGTATTGTTTAGAAATCAAGTTGCGGCTGTATGTTTGATGGAGACAAAGAATAGAAATGGAATCTCAATGTCAGTGTTTCCGACCAAAGATAAAAATTGTTGATAGATTTTGACGTTAATAAGCCATTTGGTAATGTCTCCTGTTCGAGAAAGGATCCGACAGAGATGAGTTTGTTGCGATAAAGGATTCAAAGAATTGCCTTGGAAACCACTACAGGAAAGCGTTATTAATCATGTTTAATAACTCCGGGGCGAACAATAATTTTAAACTTATTTTCAACTAATCTAGCAAACGTATCAAATGGGATCATAGGAGGACCAAGAATTAGTACACTAATGTTATCTCCTTTGTACAAATTTCCCAGGTATAATAACGATAATGGAATTGAAAAATAAATTAAATAGAAAGCATTGTTTTTTCTCAATTCAACATTTTGAATTAAATCGCAAGATTGTTGCAAGAATGATGCGAGCAAATGAGCAATCGTCTTTTTATTTGAGTACCAGTTATTGTTTTTCAGTTTGTGGAAGGTCGTCCACTGTACGTATTTCATTATGCGGGATTTTATTATAATATAAATTATTAGAACTCCCCATACTTCTGGTTCAAACACTAGTACTAAACCAGTAAGTTGGTACAGCCAGTGAAGTTGTTTTTTATGGCAGCTAACAAAACGTAACTGAGCCTTTTGAAAGATTAATCCGGCCACTGGGAATTCTCCAAGATGAGCAGATCCACCAGAAAAAAATAGAAAACCGAAGCTTTGGATGGTATCCAACGAAATTTGAGGTTCCGCATTTTTCCTCATATATAAATTTCCGCATGAAAATATCTTTTGTAACTTCTTGGGAGAAAATAGTTGAATTTTCCGGCACAACTAATGCCAGTCTATGCATGTCCGCTATATAAGCAATCAAGGTTACGCCGACCACCAATTTTTTCTTCTTGAGAAAGTTAAGGACTGATTGTATCGTTTTACCATAACTTTGATCAGGATCATGGAATAAACCAAAATAATTTTGAAATTTTACCCCAATATCGATTTGAGGTGCCTTTTCCGTAACTTCTCTGTTTAAAAGATGATCTTAATTGTCTCTGGTTTCAGGGAAACGTTGAGTTTGGATGAGTTGGGTATGAAATGGATTGCAGGGATCACAAGCTGGACAATGTCCATACATTTGTGTTCGTTCAGAAGATATTTTATAGATGAGTACAGCTTCGTGAGCCCTAATAAGTCTTGTGTCATCCAACACAGCTGAAATCCACTTGACTTGGTCATTGGTTTGGTAACAACTTGAAATTCTTTCAGCATTGCAAATCAGTAGTGCATATTTTGGAACGGTATTCAGAAATCGATGACAGCAGATGTCCAGAAGATGATGAAATACGTGATTTAGCCAAAATGGGTCCTTTAGTGCTGTTCCAAAATCAGTGGTTTTGGCGTATAGGAACGGATCCCAATGTTCGTTTGGTGGGTGGTAGTAGATGAATGTCTCACACTTATGCCTTGCAATTGACAACCGAAACTTGTCGGTTAGCGTCACTCGAATATACATCATTGAAGGATTCTGATAAACTGAAAATTTCGCGGCATTGCTGATTGAGTTGGCTCCTTTGTTGAAGTTTGATTTATTTTCGAGCATCCACTTTCCAAGATTGTAGTCTTCCTCTGTTTTCCATTCATAAGACCACAGATACCAAGAACGCGGAAATGAGATATAGCACATTAGAATAGTGGGCGGTGTTATTTCCTGGTGATTGAGGCCTAATCCAAGGAAATTTATGAGACGTATGGTGCAACTGGAGAATGCGTTAATTGTATCCTTGTATTCATTTGAAGCGGCGACTTTATTTGACAAGCTGAAAGTACTGAAACTTTCAATTCCGATGATTTTCAGTTGTAGAGTTAAAACAATCCCCACAACACTTCGATCCATTCACTAGAGTATTGAATTTGCGACTACTATTCAGACAGGTGAAACAACTAGTGGCTCTTCTTAACTTCCGTATTTTGTGAGCTAAGCTGACTAGTTAATTCAAAAAAAATTTGCAACGTAAGATTTGAAAATGCAATTTGGCGAGTTTATGACATAGACATCTTTTTCCACGCGTGGCATATATCCGGTGGTAATGCCATACGTATTTCATCGAACTAAATAATCAATGAACAATTGTAATACTGTCTGCGTTAGAAACTATCTGCTTTAGCATTTTAAGGCGCATAGTTAGCATTTACTTATGAGTCTTATCACTAACTTTATTTTGCCTAAACAACAGTTCGCATAACGAAGAAAACCAATTATTTTTTGCAATTTGTCGCTAGCAAACCATATTAAAAATACTGCCAACAAAACATGTTTTGCTTATCAACTAAAAAAATATTTAAACCTGAAGTGGCATGCTTGAAACATGATATATGAAAAAAACGTGATGTAGAATTTTCCGGATTGTATTTCTAGGCATTTTGATCTACTTTGGACATATATTTAAGTAAGCATGTTATCAATATTATTTGTTCAATATTTAACAAACAGTCCCAATGTCATCGAAAATGTGTTATATATTCAGGAAATAATTTGAAATTAGTGTTCAATACTTATTCACTTTGAAATAGGAATTATTAAAATCAATAATTTGATGTACAATATTTGACGCCGCCATCGACCCTATTCCATCAACATGATATCTACATCTGCCGCGCAACTCTTCAAACCTTTCATCAATACATGAGTGTTTATCAACCTATTTTAGCTCATCTTAAATTCATGGCAGAGTGAATTGAATAAAAGTTTGTGGTTTACCAGAAAAAATTACCCGTCCAAAACTTAGTATTTCATCCATCCCTAATTGTTTTCCCTAAAATTGTAATAACCAACAGGACTTGAACCTGCTCTAGTTTATTTTACAAGTGTGTATATTTAAATTAGATTTTAGAAATTTGGGATAATCTGCTTTGACTTTTATGTAATTATTTAATTTGAGGGAAATTAAATATAAATTTATCTATTTATTTAGAAATGTATTTTAACTATAAAGTTAAACAACGTGATTCTAATTACACAATGCTTCTATTTACTTTTTTCCAACCTTTTTATTCTTTACTCGAAACAATAGCTCGAAGCGAAAAAAAGTTTACATAATCAGATTTCAAACAGTGTTAAAACAATAAAAACGGTCACACATTTGAATAAGCATAACAGGTCGTGCTTTCTGCTGTACTTGGATTGTTAATTACACAAAATTTCCAGCATCAAATAATCAAAATTGTTTGTTTAACACTGGCAGTCATCCTTTTGCATCACCATACGTAAACACCTTGGATGTTAAACAGAAACACATTATCATTATAACATTATTTGCTATGCTAGATTCGTGTTGATTCAAAATGGAAGTTATGAAAACGTATGCTTTAACATTAAAAGTCTAAAAACATTTGAAATGTCTGATGTTTTGAAGACAAGCAATAAAATCGGATTATTTACCATTATTATAACCTCGTTTAAAGAAAACAAATATATCAGGTTAAACTATTCGAACAATATTTTGCAAAATATATATTTGTTTAATCCTTTACTCTTTCCAAAAAACAAATATTTTAATTAATTAAAACTTTAGTTAATGATGTAAGGCACAACTATAATGGAACCTTACTTCTCTAAATATCATTTATGTGGTCTAGTCAAACACATATTCTTTGGATTCGATAAAAGTTCTAAAAGCTTTTTCATATTCAAACAATATGTATAGTTCAAGAAACATATAAAATTGTACTAGCAAAATGCGAAGATAACACTGAGCAAAACTAATTAACCAACTAACTACCATTTACGACTTAATACATTAATGGTGAATTAAAACCAACGGCGAAATTGAAAGCTATCTGATGTACATACATGAGTTATAGCTCGACTTAAAAATATAGACAAAACCCCGTTATCCACTTAATTAAATACGTTAATTATTTGATAACTTTTTGACCCAAATAAACAATTCAATTCGATAATATACTTTATCTTAAGCCTATCATAAGGTGGGTGAATTACTTTTAAGTTCAGAAGTTCACACAAGCTTTGTAAAGTTTACGTGCCTTGACATTAAGCCTTACGTGTACTAAAACTATTAAATCTACATGATTACAAATATATACTCAGCATTTGACGATGAAAACTTATTTTTACTTTCAATGCTTGTTTATGAAAACACACGTATGACATAATCCGAAATTTTCCACGTGGAAGAAACATGAAATAGTGAATTTCAGTTTTACTAAGATTAATCGCAAACCTTATTATTGTCATTCATATGTCGTCAACATAAGGGGATAGGCTGAGTTCCCTTTTTTAGTTACACACAGTATGCTAAAAAAATGATTTCGATGTCCAAAGCTTATAGTTCCACAGGAAAAGAATCCCGACATAGTTTTATATTACAAACTTGTACTTTTACCCAAAGCTATTATTTATTTGTAGAATATGAAATCAGCAGAGAAAATATTTTTAAGCATACATGATTTCGCTGGAATATTCTGTAAAAGGAATACGGATAGTAGGCTATAAGGATTTAATTAAATAAGTATGTTAATCAATTGATTATTTCTTATCACAACAACCATATCCAGACTAGTCTATAAATTCAACTATCTTTCAAAGAACAACATGTTTTTGTGTCTCGATGTTCTAAAAAAATATTATTCAAACTTTAGAAAGTTTACGTAAGCCTTAATCGTTTGCCTTACGTGTGCTAAATATACATTTTAATTAACGAAAAAATTTCCACGTTTAAGGAACATAAAATGGTGAATCTTAATTGACTTACCTTAGGAATACGTATTTAAACATGAGTTTAAAACACCTTCAGTATACGATAGTTGGTTGAAGTTGTTTCATGCTCTTCAGTACACAAGCCCCTTTATATTTCAAACGAAATAACAAAATTGAAGCCTACATGCAACCAAAGTACAAAGCTAGCATGGGCAATACATGTATTCTTGACTTGTTAGCATTAACCTTTCATTACGGCAGTGAAAAATTAAAACTAACCCCAATTTGCTTTCGCAAAGAAAAAAATCAAAAATGGGTTGTGAAATGTCTCAAAATACGAAAACGAACAAAATACATGTGGTACTCAACATTTGTGATTTCGTTCATTATTTCTATTCGAGAATTATATTTGAGTGTTTATATTGACGAATCAAAAAAACTCATCAAAGTTTTGTATCATGCATTTCAACTGCTAGCTAAAGCAGCAGGCTATTTAATAATTTGGTCGTATAATCTTAAATCAGCTGAGATAACATTTTTCTTTAATTGCATTTGCAAAAGAAAATCCCTTATAGACAATTTACCCATTCAAAATTCGTTTCAAACGAAAAAACCGTCACATTTAAGCCTATTTCATTTTTTGGCGATTATGGTTGCAGGTTCTGCTTTTGGATTTTACCTCATTTTGTTTCCACTCGTATCTTTCGTATTTCCACGTCTTCATGACACCATTTTAGTTGAATTTTTGTTTGTGTCGCAGGATTCTCTTTGGCTTAGAATTTGCTTGTGGGCAACCCAAGTTGCTTGTTTTATTCCATTATCTGTTTTTGCTCCAATCGGAACTACATCCACCCTTGTAGCTTTAAGCGAGATTAATCTGGATTTACAAAACTTATGGTAATCCTTTAATAGTTTCATGGTAACAATTGTCATAAATTATTAACAACCTATATTTTAAGATTTATTTATTTGTTTTTTAGCTCTATCTCAAAACATGTTAAGAAATTCAACAAAAGTAACAACATACAGCACATTTGCAAGCTATACCGCGAAATTCAAATTCTCGTGATTCTAAGTAACGAAGCCTTTCAAACGTTTGTCTGGCCAATTGTTCAATTTTTTGGGGCCGTGATTCTTATTTTGTTATGCTATCCATTGATCCTGTTTAAACATCAACTAGGAATCTCGGGGGTTTGTCCGTTTCTTGTATTTATCTTTGCAGTAGGAGCAACTTGTTGTTCCATGCTTGGACTTGGAAGACAAACCATCATACGTTCTAGGAAAATCCTACATTTGGCCAAATCATGGAACGTTGGTGCAGAAACGATGAAGTTTTTTCGAAGCTGTCCCACAATTGCAATACGAGTTGGCGAATTCCACAAGATGGACAGTCAACGTGTTCCCGCTTTCATTAGATTTGTTTTGCAACGAACCTTCTTTTTAGTACTACGCACAAAGTTAAGTGTGGGAAGCTTAGTGGATACGGATATAATATTTTAGCCGATTTATTCTAAAAGTGAAACATATGTCTATAAATACCTAGATACTATTAGGTGTTGGGAATATCATGGAGTTTATGACTTCCAAATACCCTCAGTACAAAATAGTTGGGTTTGGTTGGTTTTTAAATTAGTTGACCTACTTTGATAACATAAAACACACAAATGGCGAGTCCACAACTTCAAAATATATTATGGGAAAACTGATTTTCTGTGTAAGTCACCAGTGCCAATGATATCTTCCTTTTAACATTTAAAAAGTATCATAATATAAAGGTTGACTAACAAAAGATGTATAATCAAAAACAAATCCAAACCTTTGTGATAATCAACGATATATCTAAGTATGATAGTTTATTAAAGGGGTGCAGGTAAAATGTCAAAATTCCTTCTAGTATTTGTGCGTCTTGTCGAAAAATACTAGTCGAATTCTTCTTGTCGAATGATCAAATCCAATCGAACAACCTTTTTCACTCGTATTGGACGTCGGTAAATCGTAGTGGACTAGATATTATTGCTTCTTTTACACAAGAAACGATAGTCTGCGGTGAAAAAACTGTAATTAGAAGCCCCGCCAAGTTTGCCATCTACAATAGTGACGGGTAGCAAAAATGTAAGACTTGTATAAGGTATAATTGATTGATTGAATGAATAAATATGATAACTGTATAATTATGGTACTTTTTGTAATTTCGACAATTTTCCTTTCTGAAAATAAAATTCGGCAATACGCTATTTAACAAGTTGTTTTCTACTATTTTTTTCATTCGACAAAATTCTTTTCGACTAGTATTTTTCGACAAGAGGCACAAATACTAGAGGGCATTCTGACATTTTCCACCGACCCTATTAAAGCCCTACTTTGTGTAAGTTGTTGACTGAATTCAAGCCAATAATAATTTTATTAAACGTTTTGTTTGGTTTTGTTTTTCAGAATTTCAAACGATACAAATATTTAAGTGTTTTGAAATTCGCTAAAACTCTTTACTTTAACTAAATTTATTGCTCCTAAAATATTCATATTTTAATTTCATGTAAAGTTTGTTAACAAAAACAGAAACTCACCAAATGTTTAATTTTGTCAACGCTAAGCAAATAGTTTAGTCATCGAAGCCATATATCAATTGACCTCGAAAGCTGAATCGTGTTGGAAGCTTTGCTTTAGAAAATTTAATACGAACAAAGCACAAAATGCGAAATAAACCTGTTTTTGAGTTATTACCAATTCTTTTTCGATTTTGCACTGATATATTAAATCTAACTCCAATAACGTTTGAAAGAGATAAAAACAAACAATGGGTTGCAACATGTATCAGTATAAACAAGCGTACAAAGCATTTTTGGTCTTTTCTACTAATTACTTCATTCAGCATAACTATCATAGAACTCTATTGTAGCTTCGAATCGAAAAAACTTATCCCAATTCTATACCACACATTTCAATTTATATTTAAAGGAGCATCATATTTGGTGATTTTAGTGTACAATATAAAGTCAGTTGAGATGACATGTTTTTTCAACTGCATTTGTAGAAGAGGCGTCTTTAATTTGATTCAGAGGAAAAAATCTTCAGAGTTGGAACTAATCCAAGGTTTTGCTATTTCCATTGCCATCTCAGCTTTTTCATTTTTTTACGTGCTGCCCTTCGTCTCCATGTCATTTCCACGCCTTCATGAGACTCTTTTCATTAAATCATTATTTCTGTCTTCTGATTTGGTTTTATTTAGGACGTTTTTGTTTGCAATCCAAATTTTATTTTTAATCCCAACATCAGCAATTTCTCCAATTGGATGTACAACAAGTATTGTAGTTTTGTGGGAAATTAATATGGCTCTAAAGAAACTATGGTAATTTTTCGAAGAACAAATTACTAATAACTATTTTTTCTCATGCCATGTAAATTTTGTTTTTACATTTATTTATTTCCTAGCTTCATCTCAAAGCATTTGAGGGATTTCAAGAAGAAAAATTGTGTTGAGCATGTCTGCACGCTTTATCGCCAAATCCAGATTCTTGTAATTCTCAGCAACAAAGCCTTTCAAAACTACCTCTGGCCAATTGTTCAATTTTCAGGAGGCGTTTGTTTGATTGCACTCTTGTATCCATTAATCCTGTGTAAACAAGTATTAGGAGCAACAGGAGTTAGTTTAGTTGGTACGGTAACTTTTGCCACAGGTGGCACTGTTTGTTCTCTGCTTGGGCTGGGAAGACAACCCATCATGCTCTCCGCGAAAGTTCTGGGCTATGCTAGCTCATGTAATGGATATCCAGGGATTAGAAAGTTTTTAAAAAGTTGTCCTAAAATTGCGATACGCGTTGGGGAATTTCACAAAATGGACAATGAAAGGTTGCCGGCTTTTATCAGATTTATTTTGCAACGAACATTCGTTTTGGTATTGCGAACAAAGTTAAGTTATGATACTACAGTTGACGCTGACTTTACATTGTAAATGTTTTTTTTGGAAATGCTGCAATGAATCGGGTTACATTTTTGGGGGACGAATTTCGTTTGTGTTCTTGATTATATCACAAAATCGTTAAGCACAACATGCGAATAACGTTAACGTGCAAAGTATTAGCAAATCTCTCACTACAGCAGTAAAAAATTAAAACTGACCCCTGTTGGATATAACAAAGAAATCAACAATAGTAGTAAGTTGTACCAGTTTATTTAAACGTACAAATCGTATATACGTGCAACGCTCATCGTTACAATTTTGAAATTGTAACGATTGAAATGTTTTGTGAGTGGACAGTTAGAGATTTCTATGCAATTCGCAGAATCTCAGCTTTTTCTTTATGATCAAGACCTGCAATTTCCAAAAACCCAATCATTAATGCAATTGTTAATTCTAATTTTTTTTAAAGAATACTTAATCTCAAGATCTTGGAGGAATTTGTTGTACTTATAATCATATTATAATGACCACTAGTATTTTGACCATTTTTGATCTTTAATTTCTTTGTAGTATATTGTTGGTGCGACTTAATTGATATGGATGTCATGCACCTGTGTTTATATACTGTACTTGATTATCTGCAACAAAATTGAATGAATAGTGGACTTAGTTCCATACGTTCTGTTTAGAACGTAATCAGTTCTCAGTTTTTATTTTCTTTCATTTTGTTGTATTCAATTTTTATGCATAGCCTTTTTGGCTTGTTTTGTAATATGTATGGTGAAGTGCCGGTGGTGGCACCTTTTCTTATCTTGAATTACTAATATTTATCACCAAATACAAATTGTACTATTACAATACTAAAAAACCACAAGAATGTAAAGCATGCAGCAACCTGCGAATGACAACGCATTGCTTGCATTGCTGACGTGTAACTTTTCTGTTCATTTACCTTAACCTTGAACTTGACCAGTCTATTCTTATATAGTATTGTACATGTATTATTTTACACACTTGCATTCAGACAGCCATCAGTGCTGCACACATTTGACTTGTCTTCTCTTCTTACTGTAACTTTGTGACTTGATTCTTTTTCTTAACCTCAACACAGAAAATAAGCTAATTGTGTTTGAGAAATAAATTACTCATTTAAACATTCGGAAACTTAAATTAATCATTGTTTTTCATCACTTTATTTCTGAAAGTGTCAGTGCATAATATGAACAGTTATCATCTTCATGCACAAAGTGTGTCGGTGACTTTTATCATTTTCTACATTTTTATCATTTCAAAACTTATAATCATGCAGAGTCGCTCTCATTAAAAGCGTGGTCCTTCGTTACATATTCTTCACAAATCATAACTCTAATTCCCAACACGTTCAATTTATGCATAAGCGGTATATGCAGATGCTCTGTTAGTATTTAAACTCTCAATAAAACATGAGTTTTAAAATTTCAAAACGAGCGTTTGAAATGAAATGAGCAAAAAGTAGTTTATACAATCTACCAAATTATACTTAAGTATGGGCGGTCAAATATTTGATTACCTCATGGCCGAAGCAATCAAATTCAGTGCTTTCATTTTAAATCAGGCCAACTTATGACATAGTTGGCCCACTAACAATACGTATGTACTATAAACCATAATGCGTATATAAATTCACAACTTCCGCCTTTTCTGTGCCACAACCAAATATAAGTAAATATGAATTTTTCGGTTGTGAAAACAAGAAATTGGTAGATGTTTATCTTAATAATCTCCTACATACTCAGACTGGCTCTAGGGATGTTCCAAAATAAACAATTCGTATTTATGTTTCAAATAATACATGTCATATACTACATGAAAACTCATAAAATCGTACATGTAGCGTGACTTTGTATATTTCCTGTTTTCCCTTTTACACTCAAGCTGGGCTACTGATAAAACACATTTGTTAAAAATCGAACCAAAAACTTTAACCTTACTATTTACTGTAACTGAGAGGCAATAATATAGTGGAAATGTACTTAGTCGACACTATACAGTGTCGAAAATATGTAGTAGATTTTTTTAGTCGAATAAATAATTAGTGGGCCCTGTAAAATTAGTCGAATTTAGTCGAATATATTATCAGTCGACTCTATATTTAGTCGAATACATAATTAGTGGATTGCGTGGAGACTCAAACGAGTACATTATTCCAAATCCTTCATTTAAAAATTTAATTCTACGTCCTTTGTTACATTGCTAAATTGATAATATCAAGAGTATGCCATTGGCTTGAAGCGACTAAAAACAACAACACAATATCTTCGAGCTTCTCATGTTTTTGATTTCCCTATCGTCACGAAATTCAACCTATGTGTTGGTTGATAATGCTCTTCTACAGTTATCATTAGTGCTCAATAAAAGCATTCAATCTTCAGACAGAATTAGAGGAAACATTTAAATTTACATACATAAGGCAAAGTAAAATTTCAATGCTGCCCACTTTAGCAAATGTGACTGTGATGATGATGAAAATAAATACAGCATTAGCCTCAAACTATTCTTGAGTGAAATAGACATACGATATTGAAATTAGTAGTGCAATCCTCCTCTCAGCAGGAGTACACCAGCCTTTGCATAAGTGAATGCAGTTTTATGAATTATATATGTTGGTGACGTTGACACAGTAAATCTTGATTCGACAAAAAAAGTTCTACTAAAGCATCGTCGACTAATAAATTTTGACTAAATATTTGGTCTACAAATTAACCAGTTCGACTAAAAACCTTCTACTGTAGCAACAGTCGACTGTAAGCATTTCCACTATATTACACTGACCCCCTGTAACTACTCTGAGCAGTAAAGTAAAAAAGAATGCTCAATATTAATTGCCCTCTTGATAAAAACATTTAGAACCTTATTATGCCATAGTCTCAGCATATCCCAATGTAAAATACTTCTGCCTAATACATTAATTTTTCATTACTAAAATTTATATAAGGTTACAAAATCCAGCTTGCTTACTTATATGTAAGTCTGAAAACCACTTATCTTAATGAATTAAAAAATATCCACGTGAGTCGTCAACGTGTTATGATCAATCCGCAACATTTACATCATTTCTTAGTTAAAAGTTTACATATTGTGTATTTTACAGGCCAGTTCTATTGGAAACTTTATACAAGCAAAAAATCCACAATGAGCAATGAAGGTATTCTCAAATTACTAGCGTATGAATTTTTTTATGGTACTGAAAAATTAAAACTTATCCCAATAAGACTAACAAAAGATAACAATCTACAATGGATTGCGAGTTGTATCAAAATAAGTAAACGCATCAAAATTCTGTGGTGCATAGCTGTAGTTTTATCTTTGATCTTGTCTGTTGCAGAACTTTACCTTGGCTTGTATTATACCAAACCAATAAACCTTATGAAAGTTTTGTATCACACCTTTTCGCTTCTCGTTAAAGCAGCATCATACTCAGGTATTTTGGGTTTCAATCTAAAATCAGCCGAGATAACGTGCTTTTTTAACAGCATTTGTGCAACAAAATCGAATACAAAAACCAGAAATTTGCAAAGGAAAAAAACACCAGAATTGCAAACAATTAAATGTTTAGCCTTGTTCATCGCAATTTCAAGTTTTACATTCTTTCTTGTCATTTTCCCGCTTTTCTCGTTTTCAGTTCCACGATTCCATCAAGCAATTTTCGCCAAACTTCTATTTTCTTCGTACGACTCCATAATATTTAAGGCTTGTTTGTTGGCAGTTCAAATTATATGTTTAGCCCCAGTATCTGCAATTTGCCCAATCGGACCTACTTCATGTCTTCTCGCTTTAGGGGAGATTAACTTGGCTTTGAAAAATATATGGTAATTTTAATGATTTTTATTATTGGTGTTTATTATAATTGCACATCAAGTAAAACTCGTACATAGTACATTTTTGATCTATTTTCTAGCCGTCTTGCCAAATTTGCAAAGGAATTCCGACGGAAGATTTTTTTGCAATTTATTTGCAAACTATATCGCGAAATACAAATTTTGGTGATTCTCAGCAACAAAGCATTTCAAGCTTTCCTCTGGCCAATAATTCAATTTTTTGGTGGTTTGGTAATTATCTCGCTTCTGTATTCAATTATCATCTACATGCGTCAACTAGGAACTACTGGGGTTTGTCTAATAGGTGTGATAATCTTGGCAGACGGAGCCACCTGTTGTTGTATGCTTGCATTGGGAAGGCAAACTATTATATATTCTGCAAAATTTCTATTTTATGCTAAAATGTGTAATGGCGATCCGGAGCATTGTAAATTTTTGCGAAGTTGTCCCACAATCGCGATTCGGGTTGGTGAATTCCACAAAATGGATAATGAACGAGTACCAGCTTTTATCAGATTTGTTTTGCAGCGAACCATCTTTTTCGTGGTAAAAACAAAGCTAAGATCGGGAAGTGGTAGTGACATTGATATAATCTTTTAATTGGCTATTTTGAGAGATTTAGGAACAATAATGAAATAAACTTCTAAAAATGTTTCCATGGTTTTCGTGTAAGCTTTATTACTCTGCAAGTCATGTGAATTAAGTGAGTTAATAAGATGATGAATTCTTTTTTAAACGCTTATGCTAATTAGATGATAATTTTTGTATCCAACGCTTTTGCTGATTAGATGATAAATACATCACTTTTTGACGAAAGAAATTAAATTCATAAACCAGGGAAAAGCGTTATTTTAGTCAGTACAATAATTTCCTGCCTTTTACATTTGAATATATTCTTGACTGCCAACGTGTTTCGAATAAAAAAGTCGATGATGGTGAATATGTTAACATTTCTGACTGCAGTATCAGCTCATCTGTGCTTATTGTTTTCATACTCCATCCGTTTCTCCATGAAACCTTATGCATCAAATTTGTACTTCTCATGAACTAACCATTTAAGACTTTTTCACTGTTAAAATGTCATGTGTACTTCGAATGTGGGTAATTGAACCAATCGGAAAAGCTTACAGTTTCTTTTCTTTTACAAATAATGAATTCTGCTATACAAAGCTTGTAGAAATTTGATAACTTTAATCGTTATGTGATCTCATGTCATTTGCAGTGCTGAAGATGTCTCTTACTCTGTCGCTCAAAAAGGCAAGCTTGATTTTCCAATAATATTTATTATATGTTTACACTAATCAATAAACCAATTGTCTTATTTAACATAGCGGATTCTATTAAATTAAATAAGAAATAAAGGACACAGAGAATTCCACTGCTACCATACTTTCTAGTTCGTTAACAAATAAAAGCTCCTTTGTGGAAAACGAACCATCGACAATTATATCCATAAATATCAGTTCATCTGTTATTCAGTTGTTTGTAAAGAAACATGAAGTGGTGCATGTTTTCTTAATAATAAGTTTGCAATTCTTTTAAAGAAAACATTTAATTCAAAAATAGAGTATGTCTTAACCCTAACTAATTCAACACGTGGAAAAGTTACTTACCTAAATGGTAGAACTCACGGCGTGCTTCAACTTAAGCCAATTATTATATTATTATTCCAACTTATTAAACTTGTTTACGAAAATACATACTTTAAATCTCTCTGTAATTTCCACGTGGATAGAACATGAAGTGGAGAGTCCCAATTTTTTATCCATACTAAAGCGTTAGCATATTACTACGGCATTAATGTGTCATGAGATAGGCTTCATTCGCATCATCAATTTCAAACTATGTACAACTTATTTCTGCGGAATAATCTAATCTAATTTTAGTGGGATTGAAGTGCTATTAAATAAGGAATTTATAACAACCATTATAAGCACTTTATTAAGTACTAGAAAGAGGCCCGTTAATGCACTAAGTGCATTAACATTAAAAAGGGATCATTCAATAAATGTCACGCAAAATAGCCGATTTTTTGGACTCTTCTCCACCCATGTCACGATTTTCTAGCATTGTCTCAAGTCTTCCCCTGCTTTTCTAGCACTGTCTCAAGTTTCCACATGCTTTTATAGCATTGTCTCAAGTTGCCCCATGCTTTTATAGCGTTGTCTCAAGTTTCCCCATGTTTTTATAGCATTGTCTCAAGTTGCCTCATGCCCCAACTTCCACTTGGGGGATGGGGGCCAACTTCCACATGGGGGCTGGGGGCATACTTTCAATTGGGGGATGGGGGCAAAGTTTCACTTGGGGGATGGGTGCCAACTTCCACTTGGGGGGCGGGGAAGGCAAAAAAGTGTCCAAGACCCAGAGACGCAGCTACTTGATGTGT
>JAQFZG010002405.1:0-16758 GCA_034695465.1 Entomobrya nicoleti
TAAGCCAATAATTTATTAAGTTGGCACTTTCTTTCTACCGTTCATCAGGCTATTAATTCTGATACAAAACTGCAATTATACTAAAATACTCACCCATAATTTCTCTGTGCTTACCAGTCAGTGAAATAACAGGAAAATTCTTTTTTTTGTTTGACGTACGTACTCATGCATTTATGTCAAGTTTAGGTCGCCGTTGTTTCTTTCTTGGCATGAAACACCTCAGTCATGATTCATAAAAATGAGCAATGAGTAGTTCCAGAATTACTGGTTACAATAGGGGAAATTTTTTATGATGTGTTAAAATGGGAAATTTTATCGGCTTTTTTTGGAGGTTAATAAAAAATGCATAAAATGAATAAATGGGTTATTTGCCTTTTACGTGTAAACGTATTCCATGGAACCATCATAAATGTCATGTCAAGTCACACGATTTTCTCCAGAAATCCATTCAAATAAACAAAAAACAAAGCTAGATAATTAAGTTAATTAGTTTCTCTTTTTAGAGAAATGCATATAAACATTTTTATCCTTTTTTCAAGGGAAAACAATGAAGGCTTCCTTTATAATTGATGATTCACTCTTTGATAGTGAATTTGATGTCATGGAAAATTAATTTCATTGAATGTCTCTTTAATTGGCTATTATTGTGTAAAATAGTTTTGCATTTTACATTTTAGGTGCCATTGGGTACACTACAAGTTTATTCAAAAACTGTTCGATTTCATTCATATTTTGATTGAAATAAATTTTTTATTTGGTTTGTTTTGTGAAATAAGCCATTATTACTTTGACGACGATCATTAATGTATTAATAGACTAGAATGAAATGAGAATACTAGAATCTTTTGTGTTTTTAGGGGTTGATCATTAACAAACAGTGTCAATCACTTAACCTTAATAATAAGTTGTAATTAAAATCCAAATAGTAATTTTTTTACATGGCCATAAAATAATTTTATGTTGTGTGGCGTCGAACATGAACAATCCTTTTATATATGAAACTGCACTAAATAAATGAATGAATGGTGCAATATTTCTCACGAAGATCATTTTATTAGCAAAGTGATGTCGATGATGATGGTGATTATGACGACAAAAGAGGTCGGGAAAAAAGAGCTGCAAGGCAAGGGAAACGAGAGAGATTGAGAGACGAGAAAGAGAGAACGAGATGCTGACTGAATTCTGATCAAGATGCTTAGATACTCACGACGATGAGAAGAAGCTTGGCTCTTTTTTCTCAATGGGCTGGTTGGCTGTTGGCTTAGTATAATGACGAAGACTAAAAAGGCGAAGACGATACCCTAGCCAATACGCATACAAAAAGATTTCATGGTGGTTTTACGGGGCTATCCATATGTCATGTTAAATAATATTTTTAAATTTGAATTTGTTATTTCCACGTCCATCGGTGAATTATCGGCGAGGAATTTGTTGAAAAAATAACGAAATTCTTGGCACGTTTATTGTGGACGACCCCTATAGTATAAAAATAGATATTACTACATAAGCTTACCACCACACAAGCTCAGGAGACAATAGGATATTAAAATCTTCTCTTGAAAATAAAAGCAGGTACTTAGTATACAGTATACATATACTGTATATATAGTGTATACTAGATTCTTGATAAGATGGAAGGAATGAGAAATACGTTTAAAAATTCATTGAGATGTTGAACGGAAATTTTATATCTCCTTTGCAAAATAAATGTCTGGAAACTTTTCACCTGGTCACTTTCCACTTAACTTGAAAAACAAAAGGGAAGCATACCATACCTATGCTTTATTCTATTGACTAGACGTTTTGTATGGAGCTCACTATCTTGGGTGCTTTTTTAAGGTAGATTGCTTTTGCTGGCCTTCGTTCTTCGTTGTTAAACTTGTCTACTGAATCAACCGAATCTGTATAACTTTTTTGCGTAAGTTTTTTTTTGGGTTGGTTTTGGTCAGCCAAAACAGAGATGAAACTTTTTTTTCGCTTTCACTTTGATTTATGATTTTTAATGGATGGATCGTTTTTAAGGCTAGACAGGTCATTGGGATCATGATCATAGGGCAAGCAGGTGGGTAGTTGGTAATAATAATGATAACCTTGTCTTGTCAGGTTTCATGGACGATTAATTCTTTTTTTTGGTACAGTAATTTGTTCGAGTATGGTTATATGGAAAAAAAGATTATAAAATTATTAATGGCGTGTAAATATTTCATATTATTTTTTTGTGTTTTGATTTATTTTCGCAGGTTGGCAGCTGCCGAAGCAGCAGCAGCGGAGAACCGTTGTGCATCGAAGGGGCGGTTCGGCGGCAGTGGAGATTGGGGCAGTGTCCGGCCTTTTGGGTTACCCATCAACATGGGTAAACGAAAGGGGAAAGGGGCCAAGGGGGACCCGAACCTCCCGGGTCCTTCATCTCTTTTCATTTTCACCGACGACACCAAGATTCGTCGGTGCACCCGGTTTATTATCGAGTGGCCTCCATTTGAGTATGCTGTTTTGTTAACTATTATCGCCAACTGTATTGTCCTCGCTCTTGAGGAACATTTGCCCGAAGGCGACAAGACTATCTTAGCACAAAAATTGGTAAGTTTGGGTGTTCTTACTGATAGAACATATTTGCAAAACAAATCTAATATTAATATTAAAAATGACGAAACCACAAGAGATCAACTATTGGAGTTAAAAGTACTCAAAACTTTATAAATACCACTTTAAACAAAGTAAGAAATATAATTGTATAAATTTATCGTTCTTTTCATCTCCCATCTGAAATAACATGAAAATCTCTTTATTCATATATTACTGTTAAGTAATAAACGTATAAAACAATTGAAATCTACATTTTCTTCCTTCGATTATCTTTAAATGCCTAAAATTCGATCTTGGCTGATGATAATACTCGCACAGCATGAATAAATTTTTGGAGATGCCTCTTTGGAGTTTTACTTAAAAATATTAAAATAATCATCGTGTAGTACAAAAGTATACGTTAGATAGCAAAAACTTTATATATTGAATTGGGTTTTGTGAACATCCTCAACTTAAGAACCAAATACATTATAATGCCAAAAAAACCTCATTTTCCGTTATGAAATAATTCATCGCCATTCACTATTTCTTCTGTGGATGCAATATAATCAAATAAAAGGGAAATAGAAAATGATATAAACTCTCTTACTGGGAGGATGACCAATATTTTGTTCTAGTTCACAAAAATCTCGTATGTCCTAAAAACCTTGTAATATCGGTAGTTGTACTTTTTACTGTACCTTAAGAAATGGATGCTATCCACATTATCTATATAAAGTAAATGGGGTAAAAGCTTGCCAAAATTAACCATTTGATATTTTCTCTCGTTCCATTGTGAAAATAATTCTGCCAAAAAATACTCCATGACTATGAACACCATCCAACTTTTAAAAAACCCAAAAAATTGAAATCCGGACTAAATATTTTCGAAATATTTAAAATGATAATTTTCAATTTATAGGAATCAACGGAGCCTTATTTTCTGGCAATCTTTTGTGTGGAGGCCTCGCTCAAAATACTCGCATTGGGCTTTGCACTCCATAGTGGTGCATACCTCAGAAACATATGGAATCTCATGGATTTCATCGTAGTAGTCACCGGGTAAGCTACCTTAATACCAAAAAAATATTACATAAAACCAAATCAAATTTATTTCCAAAAAAAATATACAAATATTTAAAACAAATTAAATAACAATTTCAATGATTAAATAATTTCTCCATTTTGGTAAAATTGGTAAAAAAAAGACACCTTAGCAAAAAACAATATAATAATAGTAGTTGAGAAAAAGTTAAATGATATTTCTTTATTTATTTTACTCTTTAAATAATCTCTTTGGTCGTTTTGTAGCAGTAGCGGTGGTTTTGGCGTTTTTAACGTAGTAGAAAAAATATAAAGTATACTTGTTGTTATTATATTAGTTTTGTGTACTTTGGACGTACTATTCTTAAAAAAGTAGTTTTGTAAAAAAAGAACCGGATGTACCAAAGTATCTCTACACGAACGACTACGATCACAAAAAAAATGCCGCCAAAATTTTTTTGAACAAAAAATTAACATTTTACAGATATTTTCCTACGACTTCAGAATACCTCGCCGTTTAACAATTTTTTTTACTTCGAGGCAAAACTTAAACGGGCCACTTGAATATCACTTGTTCTATTAGGTATTATTGTGTCTGTAGAATACTGTGTAGTTTGTAGTAGTTTGGTGTTTGGGGCTCTGTGCATATTGTATGTCATCAATTTTCACATATTATTAAATAAGTATTGTTTTCGATTTAAGAAATCAATTTAATTAAATATATGGAAAATATATTTAATCAGCAAATCGAGGAAATTAGAAATAAGATCACAGAAAATCGACTGTGATGACATGCTATATGAACATTCCCCAAGTATTTGTTAGTAGTGTATATATGATGTTTACATCAGTAGTACTTTTGAACATTTGGATAAATCATCGTGCTCCCTTTTTTGTGAAAACAACGTCATAATTCTACTACGTCAATCCAACCTAAAAAAAGAATCCCGATTACCATGTCAAAAGATGATCATGTCATTCATAATTAATTATAGACCACACTTTTCGTTAGTGCGTCGATTCTATGGAAATTTTCATTAGGTTTGCAATTATAACTCTTTTTGGGTTTACTCAGCTCTTGAACAACAGATTAAAATTAGATTTTAGGATATCCTAAAAAGATGAAAATTTAAAAGAAAGGAAATATTCGTTGATCGATTATGTCAATTCGTTTCTATTTTTTATAGTAATTTTCTATGATCTATAATTAGATTCTCTCATATTATAATCATAAATATCTGACATTGAAAGGGTAAAATGTATGAGAAAAACCACTGAAACCAAACCAAACCACTTATCTTCTGTAAAGTGACATTGACGCATGCTTTCAGGTTTACTTTAAAAAGATGACTTTTACTAACGTAGTCTCATATTTACGTCAAGTTTATTAATGAAAATTAAGTAGTAGTGGAAATTAATTGACAAAGAGACAGTTATAAATATTGAGTGATTTCGAAGTCAGTACAAATTTATATTTCTGTTTAAATAGTACTAGTAACTGATGAATAAATGTATCGCTAATGAAAGAGCTAACATAATAGCAGAATTTCAAATAATAGCTTTTTCAAATTTTCAAAATTCAAAATTTTCAAAGATTTTTCTATGGTATATTTTCTCGTGCTTATGTATCTTAACTTGACCAATCTCTGAAAAATAATTTTTATTACTTTCACCGGCTCAGAAATTATACAAACGAGAAAAATTCAAAATATCATATAAAAGCTTCAGGTAACAATTCCTTTCGTTATGGCTTGATGATTTGATACATGATCTACAGATTCTATCAAAATATATTATCCTTGAGTTGAGACTATATTGCGTAACTTCGTGCTCAATGTAAAAAAGTAATATTCATTTCTTCTATTCACCTTTCCTTTGAATGCATTAAAGCACTTTAGGAAATAAAAAGACAGTCAGGTAGACAAACGATACAAAAGGCTGAAGAGTTTATTCACCTAATAAAAATGGATTTTTTTCTCTTTGGATTTTTATTTGATATCTTTTTTTCTTCTATTCTGGCCACAAAAAAATATATCTAAAAAAAGGATATCTTCTGAAGAGCACGCAAAACAAAAGAAGGAGACTAGAAAAGAAGGAAACAGGAAACTGGGAAAAAATACCTAAAGCAAAGCAAACCACTTAAACTCAGAAAATGGGATGAGATGTGGTTTGGTTTGGTATTTTTAGGGTTTTTATGTAACAAAGAAAGGTGTATAAAGTGAAGAGAAAGAGAGATAGGTTTACGGAGATAGATGAAATTATCTGCTGAATTGAAAATATTTCTTGGTGGTTTTTCTTTTGGGTGGGAAAACGAAAAAAAAAGAAGAGTTGGAGTCGAGTGGTTTGGTATCAGCAGATTTTTTTTCAGAAGATAAAGTTTATAGCAAGGGAATTATGCTGACATCAGATCACTTGATAGTATATCAAGTGACTCTGATAGTGAAAAAAATATCGGGGCTGCAGAATCTTTGGAAATAAATTATACGAAATTTTAAGGGCAAAATCTATTCCGGAAGTTAGAAAAATTATTTAGAATGAATCTTAAAATCATTTAGTAAAACTAGCCCAGCGAAAAATAAATAATTTAGTAAAGAAACCTTTTAGAGAAAACCCCTTACCTTACCAGTGGAAGAAAATGGAGAAGAAAATTTAAGCAAAATAATTTATGAGGAAATAAAGGATTTTTTAAAAATTATGAAATAAAAACTGAAAAGGTCGATGACGCTTTTTGCCGAGTCCAAAGTGGAGGTAGTCGACTTGCGGATGCTTCGCTCGTTTCGAGTGTTGAGACCTCTCAAGCTCGTCTCGCGGATACCGAGTGAGTCCAGTCATCAGTTTGTTGTCATTGTCAGCTCTTCTAGAATTATAATGTAACTATATTATTACTACTATGTATTCTATATAGTAGTACTATAAGTAAACAAAAAGTATAGAAAGCACAGATTTTATAATAAATCTCTTGGTTTAGTCATTTGTTTGGGTTTTAAATAAATAAATAAAAGTTTTAGGAGTTCTTTGCTGATGATTAAGGAAAAGGAAGAGAAAAATATATGATCATCAATGACAACAGCAAAAATACTAAATAGATACAAGATACGTTACGATGAGTAAATTGGTAATTATCGAGTAAGATTTACTAAAAAATATAACGAGTATGACTTAAGGTCAGAAATATAAAAGAATTAGTATTAAAGTTTAGCATAAGAGCGCAAGTGCCAATTTAAAGCAAATTGGTTCGAATATAAAAAGGGTCGCCGATTCAAATACGTATTAAAAGCAAAACAAATTTTTGGATGAATTTAAACGCCGAAAAAAAATTCTTCGAAACAGAATAAACTTATTCTTCATTTAAACGTCGATAAAAACTTTCCTATAAAATACCAAGAAAGTATCCTCCATCGTCCGGAATATTTTTGAGAACATCCCAATTTTTATACTCTTTCCGAAAAAGAGTGTTTTATGCATGATCAATTAAACTGAGAAAGTCTAGTACGTTAAAATGGTAATCGTGTGACATAAAACCAGGAAGCTACTACAAAAAAAAAAACTTGTTCTGCATGAGTACTATTTGGAGTAATGTTGTGTCTAAAACCTACCTATTGGTAAAATTTGGTAAAAAAGGTTGATTTGCAATTGCATGTTATTTTTTGCGCGCGCGGGTGTAAACGCATTGCATGCATGTAAACGCAGCTTTTTATATATGAATATATATTTTGCATGTTTTTTCAAAGGTAATTTCAAATATATATGTGTGTGGTGTATGGGTATATTATGTTTACATATATATATTTAGGGTAATGAATATATGGTGGCGATTGGATTGATTGGTAAAAAATAATTTTTGCGAACAGAGTAAAAAATATATATCTTTTTTCCGGAATGAATGTGCGTACGTGCGTAGAATTTTTTTATTTTTATTGGGTTTGAACTATAACGAGAGAAAACATTTAATAATTCAAAAGAAATTTGTAAGGAAAGGTGTTTTTTTAAATTTGAGAAAAAGGAAAAAAAATGAAAATGTAAAAATATGTAAAAAATTAACTTTTCACTTGCAATTGCAATCTTTGAACCCGGAAGTTGCTTAACGTTGGAAGGCGATGGGTAAGTTAACAAAAACAAACAACTAAACTAATTAAACAAAACCACGTATCGTAAAAAATCGTATACCGTACTGTACGTACAATATATATTTTGTACCTACTTTTGTCTCTTGAGCACTTCCTCCTGTTTTACAATTTACTTAAGAACAAAAAAATTAAGTAAAACCTCTATCTATTTGTGTCAATTTGTGTGTGGCTCTGTGTGTCTATCTATACATATATCTATTTGTGTGTATACATATATTTATATATATATTTGGGTAAATATATTTACTTTAAATATACCAATTTCGTCTTTTTAAATGTTCTGTGTTTGTTTGTCGCTCTGCTGCTATAATATTTATATATACATTTTTAAATGTCGCTAAAAAAATCATGCGTGTGCTTCTTCAATGTGTGCCTTTATGTGCTGAAACTTGAGAAAATACAGTTTTAAAAATATCTAAAAAAATTATGCAAATCATTTTGCTCTTTTTCGATACCCAAAATATTTATTCTAAATTATCTTTTTTACTTAAATCGGAGAAAAACACTTGTCATTTTGCCATAATTTTTTTTGTTCAAGTTTACTTCCGATTATGATTTTTCCAACTGAATTTTCTCTTTTAAATCACATAAATGCCCACTTATTTCCGACAGCTGCAACAAATTTTTTTTGCACTAGTTCGCGAATCTTTGACGTCGCGTTCCAGTAAAATATAAAAAACTTGCGCAACTACAATCGCTAGCAAATTACAGAAGCGCTTATTTTTAAAAAAGATCGAAATAAAATCTTGTAAATAACGCAAGATCTAAAAAAGGAAATACAAAAAAACTATTATGCATATATGCAATATGCGTATCTCTGTATGTTTATCTGTGTGTAATATCTCTATCTATCTTATTATATCTTCTATAAAAAATCTCTGTGTAACACCGTTACTGCTACAGCGATACTTCTATAAAAAAAATCCTTATTCTACTACTCAATCTTCTACAAAATGAATATATATACCACCACCACACCAATTTTTTTTATCCAAATAAATAAATCTCAATAAAGAGATTTTATTTAAAAAAGAAAAAAAATTGCAGCGTATATTTAAAAGAAAAATTGTATGCGTGAGTATATTTGAGTGTGTGGTTGCGCGTGTAAATTGTGACAAATGAGATGATATAAAACCAATACGTATTAAATTTAAGTAGATTACAAATACTATTTTTCGCTTTATAAAAATATCTACCCATACTTCTCTCTACTCCAAAAAAAATATACACTAAACGATTCCGTATATATACTTCACATTTATATTATTATTTTTAAACCTTTCGTGGTGTGTGGGTACCTTTTTAGTCAAGTTCTCCTTTACACACAAAATACTTTTTATTATTATTTTACTATATATACTAACCAAAATATATATGAACTAATACAAAAAAGAAAATTCGACAAAAAGGATCAATATATTGACTTTAAATTTTTTGGTAATATATATTTTGTGTGTATACTATATCTCCTTAACATGTATACAATTTTTATATATTTTTTCAAAAAACCTTTTCACTTGATCATCATTTTTTTCAATATTATTTTTTTCCTCTTCTTGTTCTAAATATTTCTACTCTTCTACTCTCTCTCTCTCTGCTTTACTTTTTTCTCTTTTTCCTTAAGAAAAAAAATAAACGTCTTTTATTATTTTTCTACTCTATTTTTTATTGTGTGTTCCAAATTTTTTTATCGTCGTCGTTATCATCAACGTGGTTAAATATTTTGATCCCGATGATGATCTATGTAATTTTTTAAAATGATGATCAATTTTTTATACAATTTGTGGTAACTTTTTTTTATGGTTTCTTAAATAAAGAATTATTGGTCATCCATGATTATTATATATGATGCGTTTTGGTACTAGGTTCATCACGCTGTTTGCTCAAGGAAATATTGGGGTAGATCTTCGCACCTTACGAGCCATCCGAGTGTTGCGACCCCTGAAACTCGTTTCTGGAATTCCGAGTATACAAAAATATAAAACTTTTTTTCCTTATAAAATAAACATAGTAAAAAATAATGAAAAAGTAAATTTTAGTTTTACGTTTATTAGTTTCCTTTAATTTCCTTAGTTTGGTTTATTAATTTAGAAAATGCTTTTATGTTTTTAGTAAATATTAATAGTAATTTATAGCATAAAATGATTTAATATAGTTAGCTGTACTATTAGCTGAAATGGTCTATATTAGCCCTAAGAGCAGGATGTCAAATCAAACTAGCACGCCACTTAAAAATAAAATCTCTAGAAAATTTTAAAGAAAATGTTTGGATGTTTCATTAACAATTTAATAATTTCATAGTAACTTTTTAAACATTTGATAAAACTTACATATGCAAATTTTAGTTTTGAAGAGCTGTTTGATTGGCATCGTGAAAGCATCTTAACTAGTGAATAGCAAAAGCCCATAGTAGGGATCATTTAGAAAATTAAAAGAACTAGTATTGTCATTAAGTAGGAAACAATTATCGACGTTTCATCAAACCATCGTTTCAAAAAAGGCCCCTTTTATAAACGATGAGATGTATACGACTTGATTAATAGTTAATTAAATACAAGTATAAATTTTGTTGATTTGATTAGACTAAAAGCAATTTCCTATATATTTGTAGTAAATTTGCTCCTAAATCTGATATACATTATATTTGTATATTGGGAGTAGAAGATTTTACTAGAAAAGTAGATTAAAGATTAGTCAAACTAAACACTGTCATTTTTTATTCCAAAATGAAACGAATTTTTTTACGGTCGTAAAAGCAAGAAAAAAACATCAAAAAAGTTATACAGCACATCGTATACTTTTTTTATAACAGTAATCATCGCACTTTGTTGACAGTGCCTTAAAAAATAACGTACCATATTGTGAACCAAACCAGCAAAAGGCTGGTACTGAGAAAAAATACATAAAAAATGAGCATAGTATTTTTTGCTTATAAATAGCAACAAGTCAAAATGTTGTACGTGTTGTACGTCATTAAATGACAAGTAATTAAATTGTGTTTGTGTGGATCTATCCGAACCTCCGACTCATCATTAGATCGCTCGGAGGAAGATCACACAAAAAAAAAGACTAAAAGTAAACAGCAAATTTGGATGCATGCATATTATCGGTAATAAGTAGTGTGTGTGTGTTGAGTTGACTTTACTAATGAATGTTTATTTTTGGTGGTATAATTAATTTGGTTCGGGACAAAAACATAAAAAAGTCACAACATCTAATCTTATTTTGTTCCGAGAGAGATTGCTGTTGTTGGTTGATCATCTATAATAGGAGAGGTCGTGTATAATAATTAATTATATTAGAAATAATAATAGGGTTGTTACTCTAATAAACACAAAAATAATAATAAAATAAGTAAAGTAAAAAGCAAAAGAACACAAAAAAAACAAATATAAAAAGCCTTGTGTAATATTTTGCTGGTAAATGTCGCTTGAGAATGATAACTAATCTGATATAAAAAAAATTATGTGAAAATTGTTAGGTAGTGAGGTATGTACATATAAGTATATATTTTGCATAAATAAAACCCTGCTAATTAAAGTTACAGGGTGAATGAATTAATTTATATTTAGGGTAAAATATAATGTATGTATTTATTTTATTAAATGTTAAGTTTTTTTGAAATTTTAATAAGCTTTTATTTTGAAGTTTTTTAAAAGTAATTTTATCAAGCATGGTAAAATATATATATATATATTTTAAAATGAATCGAATATAAACTAATATATTTTCTGGTATATTTTTGCTTGTGACAACGCGCGTGATGTGATGTGAAAACCCTCACGTGGAAAAAAACGCAAAATTTGCAGGTTTACAGGTTGTCTTGAAGTCCATCATCAAGGCGATGGCCCCACTTCTTCAAATTGGTTTACTCGTTTTGTTCGCTATCGTTATTTTCGCTATAATCGGTTTAGAGTTCTACTGCGGAGTGTTACATAGGACCTGTTACAGCCTTGAAAATTTAGGTAACAAAATCATTGGAGATTAAATATATTTTTTATATGAGTAGGTGTACAAGTTGGACATATTTCGCAAATTTTGTATTTTTTGGGATTTCTGTAGAAGAGATAGTAAAAGAAGGTGAATTTCCAACGCCGTGTAATTCGGACGATCAAAACAACGCTCCTGGAGGGGCATTCGTGTGCAACCCAAGCAGTTCCATGTGCCAGGACAAATGGATTGGTCCGAATTTCGGGATCACCTCATTTGACAACATTGGGGTTGCCATGCTCACCGTCTTCCAGTGCATCACTATGGAGGGTTGGACTGCCATCCTCTATTGGGTACATTCATCAAACATGTCCCAAAATAAAAAATCCCCACATTTACAAAGAACATATTAATCGAAACTCTATTTATTTATTTGCGCGTTTAGACCAACGATGCTCTTGGAAGCGCGTATAACTGGATTTACTTTGTGCCTCTCATTGTGCTCGGATCTTTCTTCATGCTCAATCTCGTTCTCGGTGTTCTTTCCGGGTAAGTTTACCAATTTGTGGCTTGTAATTGCCAACTGTATGAAAAATAATTCGCAACGATGAAGTGTTCAGTATCTACTTAACTAATTATATTGAATTTCAGTTGTGGTTTTATACAAAACGGCATTAAAATGATGCAAATTTTAGAAAAATGTTTTTATAGTTTTCTAATATGTGTGGAAAATTAAAACTGGCGTAAAGGCATTGCATCGCACTAATATTTGCTGTCCAATATTTTTTTCAGTGAATTTGCCAAAGAGAGAGAAAGAGTAGAGAACCGCCAAGCTTTCCTGAAACTTCGCCGACAGCAACAGTTGGAGCGTGAGTTGAACGGCTACGTGGAGTGGATTTGCAAGGCTGAAGAGGTGATTTTGGCGGAAGAACGAACTTCCGAGGAAGAGAAAATGCGCATCATGGAAGCGCGCAGGCGCGCTGCCGCGAAACGCAAAAAGCTGAAAGCCTTGGGCAAAAGTAGAAGTACCGACACAGAGGAGGAGGAGGAGACTGAAGACGTCGACGATGGTGAGTCCACTCCATGTCGTTTCATATCTAGCATTTCTCTTTTTCTAAATCTCTTTTTTCACTTTTTACAAATTCTCTCTCTTCTTAAAATATGTTTATATAAATATATATATTAAGTGCCTTTGAAATTTTCCAAAAAATTATCTATCGCGAAATATATATATATTTTTAAAATGTCCAATTATTTTTCCCCTTTCCCTTTTTACAAAAATAAAATATTTAAGTCTACTTTACTTACTTTATCTCTATATTTTTTTCTATCACACTTGCTGAAAAAAGCTTCAATGCCACTGTTTTTTCTTATCAAAATTATTTCTCTTTTTTTATCATTTCAAATTTCGAAAAGTTTCAAAAATAAAAATTCCACGATACTCAGTAAAAAAAGGTCCCTCAGAAAATAAATTGACAGTCCACACTCCACAGTCGTCATTTTACCATCATGTCATCGCCTTTTCAACCATATTGAAAGTGAAAGTCGCCAGAGTTTTCCAAAAAGCCATACGCATGATATCATATCTTTTAAGCATTTCTCTATCATTTTTCCCCAGATAAAAAAATGGTTTGAGCCGAGTACTCTCTCTGTGTCCTCTCCTCTCCTATGCGAGAGCTTTTACATTGTGTGTACATTTATATGATAATGATGCACTGCGAAAAGTATTCTAGTATTTTTTTTATTCTTTTCTTATGGAATGGTATCCAATGACATGCTAGAGTAGCGAGAAAAAATGGATGGAGATGGAAGAAGACCGCATAGCGGCATAGGCACCGCACCACACACACCACTGCTGCCACGAGACAAGACATGAAATCTGAAAAAAGTTTCAATGCGTTTTAAACATGCGAACAGGAATAGATTTTTGGGATAGCTGGTTATTTTTTTTGGTGAAGAGATGAGCTTTTTATTTTCCTTTAAAAAAAGGAATATCTTTGATTCTTTTTATCTGATGTATTAAACTGGGGAAGAGGATGATTTTTAGGGAGCTCTTTATCTTGAGTGGTTGAATGGGCTATATATCTCTTAAGATTAAATAGGTTTTTATGCCTTTTTTTAAAGCAAACCATTTTCGAGTTTTTTTATTCTGATTTCATTTAATATCGTCGTGTAAACAGAGCAAATTGAGGATTTTTAGCTCTTATGAGGATCTTATATACGTATTAGTAACGTTTATATATTTACGCATTTCAAAGTTTTGCAGATTCATAACGACAATATGGCTGAAAATGATGGCATGATGAAATAATGACAGATTAAAAACAATCAATGAACATTCTCCATAGCGATTTTAATCGGAATATTTAAAGATTAAAAGTAGCTAATTTAAAACGCCAATATCAAAACGTTCATTGACTAGGTTTTTTCCACCATAAATTGTGTCAAGCACCACAGAAAATAGTATTTACAAGGTAATTTAAGCTACTAGGTAAAAAATAAGTTTAAATATAGTAAAAAGTGTAGATTTAAGAAACTATCTTTAAATGTTACCCATTAAGAAACAAAAACTATTTGTATAATGATTTTATATTTATTTTGTTTCAAGTGAATATTTTAGTGAAGTTTTGGGGTTTTATTGGTGTGGAATGTGTGTTGTTGTTGCTATAGTTCCGCTCAAGAAGAAATCAAAAGGAGGTGATGAAAGCCGCTCCTACAGGGCATTTTCCACTACTACTACTACCTACACTACTGCTACAAAATATATCTCTGCTACCGCTACCGCTTCTATTCTCAATATTCATTCATTCTTCTTCTGTTCAGTCTTCTTTTCTTACCCCTTTCAACAAAATTTTTACCCAAAAAACCTTTTACACAAAATGAAATCACACACTATACATACATATTACACACTTTTTCGCACAAAAAAAATTATTTTGAAAATTTAGAAGCCACATAAACTTTTTTTTTGTTTTTAGCTCAGAAAATATATATCCAAAAACACAATTATTTTTAGTTTATTTTTATTTTACCGTCGTAAAAACTCACACAAAATATAAAAAAGTTTGTCTCTTGGACCAAACCATCATCACAACCATCCATTATTCTTCTTCAACCCTAAAATGACCGATGACCTTTGGCCAGCCTGCTTGCCTACCATTTACGTCTGCCATGTGTCATGCCGTTTGCAGTCTTATTTTTTTTATCAAAAAACAAAAAAAATACAAAACACTTTTCTAAAAAATTATCTTTCAAAAAAATTAGCAACATTTCACAAATTTTTCTCCCTATTTAAGTTTGAAATTATTTTTTGTAGAAAAAAAAAACATAAATACACTTCAACTTACCATTTTTTAGTTGTTTTAATATTTCAATGTAAAATTATTTATTTGTTTCTAGTTTTCTTTTATGTTTTTCACTTTGTTTATCATGTGTGTATGTATGGTAGTAGTAGTAAACGTAGCGAGCAAAAATATATTAATATTTTTTTCCAAAGTAGCCAAAAGTACAATTGTAGCTACTTATATAAAAAATAGTTCAGTACTAAAAACTCACATTATAATATGTACATAAAAGTAGTTGGTACAAAAATGTGTACATATACTCATTATTTGCTCGGCTGTGCTACTCGGAATTATACTAAAAAAAATTCAAGTGTACGTTCAAGTATGACATGTATATATAGGACACATATCAGAGTATATATTAACACGAATGAAGTATATTAACCAAAAAATTGAGCAACATGTTTGTACAAAAAATGCAAGTAGTTGCAGCAGCGTAGTCACTATGTATCGTATTAATAGTATTGCTAGAAAAAAACAATTGTAGCAAAATAAGCAAACAATCAATGGAAATCTAGAATATGACTTATCTGGACACCCAAAAACAGATTTAATCTTGATAAAAAATATATTTTGACAATTATTGATCGAATTTTCAGTAGTAAAACGTTTAAAAAACCAAGTCAAACGCTTTATCAGTAAAATTCGTCAGACATGAACGACGATTTCGCATAGTTATTTTTAGAAAAAATGCAGCATCTTCTTTTATTACTTTTTATAATACGAAGGAAAAGTGCATCATCGTTTTTTTCTTCTCTCAAATATTTTTTTATTCTGCTGACTAACAAGTAGTATATATTTTATGTGTGTTTGTGTGTCCTGCTTTCTTTCTTTTTACCAAAAAAAGCTTTGTTGCAACAAAAAAACGAGAGAGAGATTTCATTTTATTTCCAAAGCTAGAAAATGCATAATAGTAGCATCATCGTCATAAAAGCTTTTGGACTACCTACCAGACTAGAATCATTGGAGCCAGTCAATGCCGCTAGAATTTTTTTTGTGTGACTTATTTGTCTCCCGGCCGTAAAATTTGTAAAAATATATGATATCCTTAAATTCTATTTGTTTTACTATATATATTTTTGGCAAATTTCCAAGTTAAAATGTTAGTCTATATTTTAGGGTCATGTTTATTTTTTTGGGAATATACGGCTGTTAAAAACCATTATATTCACAGTACTCTTATATGAGTCATCATTATCATGATACAGAGTATTTTCCTTGAAAAGCCCAGCAAGCAACAAACAAAAGTGCAATGAAATTCTAGTATCTCTGTAGTTTTTTTACCACAAAGCAAAAAAAATATTTAGTCAGGAACCTACAATGGCGGCGTTGCAGATTTCCAAATAATTTTTTGAGTGGTTTTGGTGCTTGCAGCAAAATCTACACCAGAAAAAGAAGTAGAGACAGGCGTCCCCTTTGGCTCCTTCCTTCCTTTTTAGCGAGTGTTTCTCTCTCTCTCTCTGCTACACATTATGTATTATATATGGGTGGGGGTATACCTACATGCCTATCTGTCTGTCATTTTTGCCGGCGCTCGTAAAACAAAGCATTAATAGAATAGGTAATAGGTAAATAAATTGTTTTTTTCTCCCTTTTTTATCTGATGACAAGTCAGGGAAAAAACTTGATTCAGAGCAGAGCAAAATGCAGAAGAACAGTAGTTTCGACGACCAAATCTATATTTTTCCGGTAGATGAAATATTGTCTAGAAAGGGAAAAGTGAGTTCAGATTTGAGGGAAAGTCACAAAAA
>JAQFZG010002406.1:0-16758 GCA_034695465.1 Entomobrya nicoleti
TGATTTATAACTTTATTTACTAATTTTGTTGGTTTTAAAAAGGTTCGCGGATGTCAAAGTGGAACTCATCATTTTCAACTTTACAGAAGAATTTAAGGATAGGCATGGGAACGCGAGAGACTGTTTGAACGGCTACTTCCTCATTTCTGGAATGGATCCTGAGGAAGGAAATGTGAATATTATTGAGCGATTGGAGCACGCCTTTGGTGAAAATGAGGTCCACTTTGACATTGAACTTAGCCTTGCTCACTTGGCTACCAAAGACGCTCCAGTTTCTCTGGATTCTGTGGTCACCTTGAAGACGACCAACTTGAAATACTGTTCACTTCCTCAACGCATTGGTGGGCTTGATGAGCGTATTCCCCTTAATTTAAACGACATGTGGGTGAAGAAAACTGGGTTTATTAGAGGACAACTTAGTATCAAAGTTAAAGTGGACGAGGGTGCTGCTAACTATTTCTTAAAATTTGGGGCTTCCCGCAGCGGTACCAGCAATTTGATTGATTTGAACCGGAAGTTGATGGAAGGCGGAATTTCTTCAGATTTGGAGTTTCGATGCAAGAACGGAGCGGTGGTCAGATGTCACTAAAAGTTTGTGACTGCCAACAAATGGCAGCAACAAGTGGAGAAGGACTTGAAGGAGAACAAGACCAGACCATTAGCTGTGCAAATGGAGATGAGTGAAGAAGCTATGAAGGGATTTTTGGAGTGGAACCACTGCAAGAAATTGACAAAGGCTTTGGTGAATTCTGAAGTGGCAGTGGAGCTGTTGAAGGCGGGGAGGAAGTACGAAGCAGAGGACTTGGCGACAAATATGGAGAAACTGTTGATGTCCAAGGGGACCAAGGATTCGAAGTATTTTTCGGTGGATGCTGCGCTGAATCTTTATCTTTACGCGAAGGATGAGTGGGAATTGGTTCATTTGAGGGATAAGGCATTCTCAAAAAGTAAAAAAAAAATATTGATAAAAGTTTGCGTGTTAGTTTTTTACCTTATTTATTTTGGGTGCATTTTATTAATTTAGTTTTAATTTAATTTTTACAGTTACTTGAACACTGATGGCTACAAGTTAAATGAATCTGTGGCGTACCAACAGTTTTTCACTAATGATCCCCAGGAAGGCATGAAGCTTGGTCATCTTTATGGCCAGCATTCATTAAAAGATTGGCAAGGATTCCGGCGTCGAACCAACTATATCTTTGAATAATTAAATTTGTGTAATTTTCCCAAGTAGGCTGACAATCCAATAATTAATCTTTTACTTCTCTCAATATAATTTGATTTATTGATTCAAGATTAATTTATTCAATTTTTGTTCATTTTCAACATAATTTTTGTGTATTCACTTGTTTTGATACAATTTTGGTAAAGATCTAATTGCTGTAATTTCAAAGTGTTGCTGGGGTTACCAGTGTTTTGTTAGAATAATTCGAATTCATTATGTTTAAATATTTTTAAGGGGGCATTATGAGAACTTGGCGTGGCAACTGTTTTTATGTCAACAGGAGCCTCATAATTTTTAAAACAGTTCAGGGTGGTGGTGGTGAGGAATATGAACGCAATGTATTGTAGGAAAATGTATAAAATATAACTGAAAATGATTAGACTAAAAATTAAATGAAAAGTCAGAATTGTATTTATCAAAAATTAAGTTAAATAAAATGATTGTTCTCATTAACAATTTAAAACTTTTCGAAATATATTTGTTAGTTACTTCAAATAATTAAAGAATTATCCAATTAAAAAACAAGCGTTTGGGATCGATACAAGGCTGGTTTAGATACGTAAAAAATTAATATAAAAATATTTTTTTGGAAAATCGTTTGAGTTTATTTTAAGTCATGTCACTAATTGTCCTTGTAGTTCAACTTGTATGCTGCATAACTTAAACTATGGATAATCAGAACAGTTTGAAGGCTTCACTTTTTTTCTCGTAGCGTTGCTGGCTGCACTGCTAGCTTTTTTCTGTGTGGTTTTTGGCAGTACAGTGAAGCTCGAGGTGGCGATGATTCTTTGTTTGTTTTGATTTTTAAAGAATGCTCCAAAAGTTAATAAGGATTGAATTTTTTGTAGAAAAATTTATTGAATACAATTTAAAAGTCAAATGTGTTTTTTTATAATTTAAGTCAAATAAAGTGATTGTTCTCATTAACAAAATAAACGATTTATGACGAAAATTATATTGACAAATTATACATCATACACAAAATTGCATCGCAGCCGGACCGATAAGCAATTTAAATGTGGAATTTGCTGGAAAGGTTTTCGAAAAGAAAACACGTGGTAGCATGATCTAGTTCATGGGAAGGTGTTGAAAGGGTTGAGAAAGTATGCTTATCATTTGTGCGAGAAAAAGTTTTGGAAAAAGAAAGGGTTAACTGAGCAATTGGATAGGGAGCATGATCAGAGGATGGTGGGGGTGGAGAGGGTGGTGGCTTGTCACTTTTCTGGGTGGTATTTAAGGAGAAGAGCATATGAATGAGGAGGGGGGTGGCGGTGAAAAGGGAGGATATACCGAAGGGGTACTAAAGTATAGTTAATAAACTGATGGGAATGTTTTTAAAAATCACATCTAAAAAATATGTTGTTTAATTACTTTAATTGTTTTCATTATTTAATTGTTGATTAAATTAAATTGTGGAATAAATGTTGGATGGGGTATGAATTGATTTGAAATTGGCGCTTGCTTAAATTAGCTATTTTTAATTACTGCCTATCGTGCATTTCAAATGGAAAAACGGAGAGAAAGGAATGACCTCATTACCATAATTTTTATCATTGTCTTTTTTCATTTCCTATTTTTGGAATTGAGGAAAAGAAAAGAAAAATCAATGGCCAATCATAATTCACCGAAGAAATCAAACGTTTTGATGTTCGATTTTGCGTGTTGCTCAGTTTTCTCGTTTTCATTTTTTTCTCACGTTGCGTGTTCGTTGCTGCTTGCTTTACTGCTGCCTTTTCCCTGTTGAGTGAGGCTGGAGGTGACGATGAGCGATGATCAGAGCAAAACCATCCGTGGAGGGAACAGTTTGTGCGTATTTTCAAAAAGAGCTTCAAGTTAACAGAGTAAACTGCTTAGTTAGTTAGTTAATTGTTAGATTGTTAGACTTAATTTGATTAATTATTTTAGGTGAGTGTTTTCATTGTTAATATTATTGGATTGTTGATTTGATTAGTATAAGTATTTGGGAACATCTGATTAGTTCGATTAATTATTTGTGTGGATTTTTAAAGGAATCTCCAAGTTAATAGATTAAATTGTCGAGTTAGTTAATTAACTGCAAGTTTAGTATAGGTAATCGAATTAATTATTTAAAGTGACTGTGTTCTTGCTGTAAATCTTATTTAGTTGCGGAGTAGATTGGTTTTTTAAATTATAGTTATTCTGAATATCTAGTTGGGTCAGTTAAATTAAGTTAGTTAACCAGAGGGGTAAAGGAGCATTTTGGTGGTTGGTGGGATTTTTGAACACGTCTGAGATAACCATCTTATCCTACTCCCGGATTTGTTTTAGGTAAGTTATTATTGCAATTAAAATAAATTGACAGTGATAGTGATGACCAATGATTTTTACTGATGATAGTTTGAAGTAATGAATATTTGGTTTGTTTGGTTATTGTTTGAAAGTTAATCTAATAATTGTAATTTTTGTTGTTCTCTCTTTTGGCAGGTTTGGATAAGGATTTCCGGACTTCACCTATTTTCCCACCATGGAGTTTTACTTGGTTAAAGATTCAGTAACAGTAGCGGAACTCAAGGAAGGGTATCAGCGTACAACGGAATTGGACGATTTTATTTCGGTATATGGCGGTGAATGGATAGATCCTGAAGATGAACACGACAAATTATCACTGGAAGATTTCGCAGTCGACCTGAATTCATTTCAATATGAAAAGCAAATGGACGATGAACAAGGATTTGGAGGAGAAGTAAACCGACGTTTAAGACATGAGGAACAGATGTACGTAATTTTCGAACAAATTTAAATAGCGGTTAATAAATGGTTTACCGATTTTACCCACTTGATTTATTACTTTTTGATGTCAACTGGTTTGTGTAGTTTTGCAGATCTCAAGGTTGAACTCTTAATTTCCACTTGGCGTGAAGAATTTGAAGATCAGTATGGCGAATTGAACAAGTGTCATCACGGATATCTTCTGTTATCTGGAATGGAACAGTCAGCTGATTCCGAAGAAGAAAGTGTGAATATTATTGAGCGACTGGAGCATGCCTTCGGGGAAAATGAGATCCACTTTGACATTGAACTTGACCTTGGACACTTGCCTACCAAAGATGCTGGTGTTTCTCTGGATTCCTTGACTACCTTGAAGGCGACCAACTTGAAATATTGTTCACTTCCACAGCGCATTGGTGGCCGTATTGAGCGTCTTCCGACTTCTTTGGATAATTTGTGGAGGAGGCACGAAGCTGGCTTCATTCGAGGAAAATTAACTGTCAAAGTTAGGGTGGACAAGGATGCTGCTAACTATTTCTTAAAGTTTAGAAGCCGCAACAGCCCGAAAGGTCTTGTGGGTTTGAACCGGAAGTTGCTGAAGGGCGGAATTTTCAAAGATTTGGAGATTGGATGCAATAATGGGGCGGTGGTCAAGTGTCACTCGGTGTTTCTTGCTGCGAACAGCAAAAGGTTGGAGGATGAGTTGAAGGCTCAGACGGAAAGACCGTTAATTTTGGAAATGAAGATGGAGGAGAAAGGTGTAAAGGGATTTTTGGAGTGGATCTACTGCAAGCAAGTGTCAAAGGCTGCTGGAGAGAAATGTGAGGGGGCACTGGAACTGTTGAAAGTGGCTATGAAGTACAAAGTAGACGAGTTGGAGACTGAGATGGAGAAACTTCTGATGTCCAAGGGGGCCAAAGATTTGAGGTACTTTTCAGTTGATGCTGCACTCAAGCTTTATCTTTACACGAAGGATGAGAGCGGATTGGGGGAGTTGAAGTCAAAGGCTGTCCGAGTTCTCAAAAAGTATATACGAGTAGATCTGTTCTAATTTCTTGAGCTTCTATATTTTTGGGATATGTTTTAATTATTTGGGTTTATTTTTGTTTGTTTTTCCAGTTACACAAAGGAAGCTGGTGACAAGTTAAATGAGTCGGTGTGCTACCAACGATTTTTCAGGAAAGAACCTCATGAAGCCATGAAGCTGAGTCATCTTTACGGCCGGCTTTCATAAAAAATTCAACTATTTTCTGAGGTTTAAATCCATTTTGTTTTAATTAACTTAACTAAAAATTGTAGTTGAATTTTAAATCTTTTATGTTAGTTGTAAAATAACTTCCCGTGTGAAGCAGTAATTTGTGAAAAATTGATAATTTATATTTTACTTTCTCTCTCTTTGTATTTAATTTTTCGATTCAAGATCAATCTTAGTTTTTTCACTAATGTAATTTTTCTGTTTAACAATTAATTGTTATGCTAATTTCGTAACGATCTAAGTGCTGTGATTTTAAAGTGTTGCTATGGTTACCAATTTGTTGAAAAATATTAATTTTAAACTAATACAAACTACCGTATCCGTCTGGCTTTTAATAATTTTGGTTATTACATGTAATGTGTTTTTTAGCTCAAGTGTTTTGTTAGAATAATTTCAAGTAAAAATGTTTAAATAATTTGATGGGGGTAATATGAGTATTTCATTTGCTTACGGTTTCACTGTCAACATGAGCCTCATAACTTTGAAATCTCCGAGTATTGCTGCTGCAACATGTATTATAAAGTAGTGTAATGGAAAAAATAAGTAGATACAAAAGTTTATGGTTTCATAATTAAAAATGAAAATTATATTCAATTTATATATCATATTTTGCAAGAGGATTGAGCAATTGCAGGATGAATTACAATATATTCAACATTTGGTCATTAAGGTTTATTTTTATTTTGTAACTATTGACTATGGTTTTGGCTTTTGTATGATATTTTTGTGTGGGTTATATAAAAAACGCTGATCTAGAACTTATGAGATGCCCATTTTCTTTTAGGGCCTCGGAACAATTTAAGAAACATATCTGATGGAACATGAACTGATGATTGAACTGGTAGATTTTGAACCATTATTTGGCTTTTATAGGAAAGTTGAAGTAAAAATAAACTGGGTTACTTCTACAAATTCTTGGTACTGAGTATGCATACAAAAACCGATTTTTACCAAAACAATATCAAATAAAAATCGATTCCAAGTAATAATTAAAACCAAATGTTAAATGTAAAATGACGTTAACTGCATTTAAATACATTTATTTGATTTAAAAGCCTTTTTCGAATCTTTAAAATAGTTTTACACTAATAATCTAGATAATCCACTTATCTTATAATCCCGCGCAATACTTGGGATTACAAAACCAAAATAAAGTTAAGAAAAACTTGGGATGCATAGCTTCCCAATGTTTCTCCAGGCATTTTGTTTTTGTAGTTTTTCTTAAAACTCTGCTTATCTATTTTATTATCAAATGGAACATGATACCATGATATCACATAGCACATTATAAAAAATTGGTCAATTATATATTTGATGTGTGTAATTGCTCACATAACTGCGTGTAGTATTTAGCAAAAATTTAATAACTTCTACATAATCAATTCAGCTGATGAGACGAGACTTGATACAGACTTGTTCACTATTTATTTATTATTTTTGAATATCATGCATTGTTTATTGTCGTATCAATCACTGATCAAAAAATTAAATGTTTAAAGCAATCTAGATAAATTGCTAAACTATATGCCATCAAAATGTATCGTTCAAAAACACTCTACCAGCTTGTTTGACTGCATCACTGGACCTTGCCTTGTAAAATTGACATTGACGATTGGCAATAAATACTGATAAGTGTAATTTAAATTTTTTATCAATGTTATGTAATATTTTTAACAATTACCTTTTACACGTGAAGTAATTTTACAACTGACATAAAAGGTTTAAAATTCAACTACAATTTATAGTTCAAGTAAATTTGAAGCAAATAATTCACAGCTCAGGTTGAAATTTTTATGAAAGGCGGCCGTACAGATGACTCAGCTTCATGGCTTCCTGGGGATCATTCCTGAAAAGGTTTTGGTAGCCCTCTGACTCATTTAACTTGTCCCCAGCTGACTTTGTGTAACTGGAACAAAAGCAAACAAAAATCAATTAAAATACTTAAATTGTTCCTCCAAAACTTTAGAAGCCCATTATAGATAAATAAAATCTATACGTATATTTATATTTACTTTTTGAGAACTCGGACAGCCAATGACTCCAACTCCCTAAATTTCCCACATTCATCCTTCACGTAAAGATAAAGGTTGAGCGCAGCATCCACCGAAAAGTATTCAAAATCCTTGGCATTCTTTGACAAAATCAGTTTCTCCAACTCAGTCTCCAAATCCGCCACTTCGTACTCCCCAGCCGCCTTCAACAGTTCCACTGCTACCTCACATTTCTGTCCACCAGCCTTTGGCACTTGCTTGCAGTAGACCCATTCCAAAAATCCCTTCACACCTTCCTCCCCCATCTTCATTTCCAAAACTAACGACCTTTCCCTCTGAGCCTTCCACTCATTCCCCAACGTTTTGCTGCTCGCAGCCAGGAACGCCGCGTGACACTTGACCACCGCCCCACTCTTGCATCGAATCTCCACATCTTTGAAAATTCCGTCCTCCATCAACTTCCGGTTGAGATCCTCAAGATTTTCTGGACCGCTGCAGTTTCCAAATTTTAAGAAATAGTTGCCAGCATCCTCGCCAACCTTAACTTTGACACTTAGTTGTCCTCTGATGAAGGCACCTTTTTCCCACCACATGTCATTCATTTGCAAGGGAGTAAAGCTAACCAGACCACCAACGCGATGAGGAAGTGAACAATATTTCAAGTTGGAAGCCTTCAAGGTAATCACGGAATCCAGAGAAGGATGAGCATCTTTGGTAGGCATGTGGACAAGGCTAAGGTTAATGTCAAAGTGGACGTCATGTTCCCCAAAGGCATGCTCCAGTCGCTCAATAATATTCACTTGTTTTTCTTCGGAATCAGCTGACTTTTCCATTCCAGACAGCAGAACATATCCACGTGACAAGTTGCCCTTTGATCCATACTTATCGACAAAGTCTTGAGTTCCATGAATAAGGATGAGCTCCAACTTCACATCCCCAAAACTATATAAACCAACAGAGTGAGATGATAAGGGTATAAAACAACATAATAATTGGTTAGGTATTTGGAAAACATTTAATTTAAATTTAAAAATAAATTATGAAATGCTAGTGACCGTTACCGTTGGTCCTTTTCTTTCAAAATTTGGTTAAGTTTTTCCACAAAAAAGTCCTTCTCTCCACTTGCTCCTCTAATTGAATTCAGGGCGACTGAGAAGTCTGTCAGGGAAAGTTTCAGGTGGGGTATTCCAAGTTCTGACCACCGGTCAAATGGCAAAAGGAACTCTTCATATTCCTCTGTGACCTGAAACGCTTCCTCGACTTCCGCTACTTTAACTGAATCTTCAACCAAGTCACATTCCATGGTGGTACGGCTGTGCTTATAAAATCTCTGTCCGACCCAATCTGCAAAAAGGAGAACAATGAAAAAATAAAAATATTATTTAAAATTAAAATTAAATGGGCACCACTCCGTTAAAAATAACCACAATAATCACTTACCCAACAAAACTAGAAGTAAAATACGATAGTATTCCCAGATGCGTTCGAAAAACCAGCCAAGCAAATGCTACTTCACTAAATAACTAAACTAAGTACTCCAGTAAAATAGTAATAATATAAATGTCCTACTAATCACCTCCAAAATTCAATAATGTTTACAGCAAATATACTCACACAAATTAATTAATTCAATTTACTACAAAAATTGCACACCAAATTAAATCGCTCATCAGTTTAATCTATTAACTTTTCGGCTCCCTTTTTAAAATCAAAACAAGCTTGTTCCCTTCACGGAAAATTCTGCTCTGTGACCTGTACGCACTCACCATTAAACCAAACAACAGGTGATAGATGACAGGTAAAAATCCAGCAGGCAGAAACTTCAAATGCAAAGCTACGCGGGAAAATCAAATTATACAAAATAAGCGTATTTTTTTTGTTTTCTCCAGTTTTTATTTTCAGTTTAAATGCACGTAAGGCAGTAGTGAAAAACTGCTTATTTTTAAAAAAAAGAAGCGCCAGTTTCAAATTATTCCATATTCTATCAAGAATATAAGCAAATTAGGAAAATTAGGAGAATTAATAATAAAACTACAATTGAGATGTCCAAGTTAATTAGAATGAAACAATTCACAGCTCTCGCAGAAAACAGTTGGCATTTTTAGGAAAGGTCGCCGTACAAATGACTCAGCTTCATGGCTTCCTGGGGATCATTCCTGAAAAAGTTTTGATACTCCACAGACTCATTTAACTTGTCACCATTAGTCCTTATGTAACTGTCAAAAACAAACATACAAAGATCATAAATAGCGTATTCCAAAATAAAAAGCTCACCAAAATAACAGCCTTGTCCCTCAACGTCCTCAATCCATCATCATCCTTCACCTCAATATACAGATTGAGCGCAGTCTCAACCGTAAAGTACTTCAAATCCCCGGTCCTCTTGGACATGAGCAGTTTCTCCATCTCAGTCTTCAACTCGTTCACTTTGTACTCCCTCGCCGCCTTCAACAGCTCCAATGCCAAGTCAGGTTTCTCTCCAGTAGCCTTTGGCACTTGATTGCAGTAAGCCCATTCCACCCTCCATCAACTTCCGGTTGAGATCCTCAAGATTTCCAGGGCTTTTATACTTTCCAAACTTTAACAAGTAGTTAGCAGCATCCTTGTTCATCTTAACTTTGACACTCAGTTTTCCTCTGATGAAGCAAGTTTTCTTCCAAAACATGGCATTCACTGCCAAGGGAATATGGCTAACAAGACCACCAATGCGATACGGAAGGGAGCAATACTTCAAGTTGGTTACCTTCAAAGTCATTAGAGAATCCAATGGAGCAGGAGCATTCCGGGTAGGTAAGTGAGCAAGGCTAAGTTCAATGTCAAAGTGGACCTCATTTTCACCAAATGCATGCTCCAGTCGCTCAATCATATTCACATCCTCTTCTTCAGAATCAGCTGAGTGTTTCATTCCAGACAGAATAATATATCCAACGGATCCTTCGTTCGAGCATCCGTATTTATACTTTATCCAGGATTACACATAGAAACGGCGGCGGCTAAGCATCATATAATGATGCTCAGTTACCCAAAATTCAGTATAATTTATTTTTAAAAGTCTAACATAAAAAGCTGTTTTTAACATCTGTTTTAATTCGGAAAACTATCATTTAGGTATTTATTCATAAAACGACACACAACTGCGATACTACAAGACAACGCTACAAAGATTATCAAATTAATGACGTCAGCAATGTATTTATATTATAATTTTTGTACTAATATTCATATATGGTGGAAATAGTTTTCGAAACACCGATTTTCTTTTAGGGCCTCAAAACGATTTAAATAAACAAATTTAGTTGAATGGTGGAACAGGTCTGAAGTACTAAATGTCGAACCATTATTCCGCCTTATATACAACCTAGAGGTGAAAATATTTGTTCATTTCCGCAGATTCTTCGTATTGCAAATGAATACAAACCCTATTGTACCAAAATAATAAAAACTAAAATCGATTCGTAGTAATTGTTTCGCTTCTTCTTACACAAAAACAATGACACTTATTAACTGTTTTGTAATCATGAACGAAATACACGTTAAAAAATAATCACTCAATATTTACTCATTGTTTCGACTATACTATAAAACATATATAAATGCCATATATGTACATAATATGTATCCTGATAATAACATTGAATTTAATCGATTTGATTCAAACAGATGGCTTTGTTGTGTTAATAATAGGTTTTGTCTTCACAATAAATACCGAGAATTGGCACCAAATTCATGTTTTTCACATCTACTCGTTAGTATATAAACGAGGAAGTGAATTTTTGATTTGCTATTTATCAAACAGTTCTATAATTTTCTTAACAGTCTTCAACGTTTACTCTTGGCCCGAATAGAATATAAAACTTTCATATTTGGATTGTACGAAACGAATGCTAAAACAATTTCTACTTAAATATACAGTAATATTGCAGCATATACATTAATTTTACCAAAGCCATTGCTAAAAGAGGAAATAATTCAAATAATTTGGTAATGATAAATATAAATGTTTCGATCAACCTAAACATTTGCATGACAAATATGTTTGAAAATAAATACCACCTTAAAAGGAGTAACCTAAAAACAAATAAACTCACAGTGACAAATTTTATTTCAATAAGTTTATAGTTTAAGTTTTTAACCTTTTTGACATTATACGTTCTATTCCCAATGTCCCCAATCTTGACTCCGTTATTTTCTAGAGGCTCACCTACGTCTGCCAACTGATTTCCAATATCAACCACCATATTCACATCACAATTCGACTTTTTATTTCCTCGGGGTGAGGTCTATTATCCAACTGCCTGTTTCCCAACTCAATAATTAAACGTTTCATTTATACCATTTTATTACCAATCTCATGCAACAGTTTCCCATATCAAACATCTGGTTTTCTATTTCACATACGCTTTGATAGTAACCAGATTTATCTAGGTCTACCTTTTTCAAATGGCACTGTAGCCATATCTGCTAGCAGTAGTCCAATTATGCTTTGTAGCTTTTAATCCGACTGAATATACAATTGACAAGGAAACCCTTAAAAACATTGGCCTTTAAGGAAATCCTTAAACAAATACATTAACTACATCGGCACATTTAATATAACGTGCTGTGCTTCAAATATACATGCAAGTTTAGCTAAGAATTGTATTAAATTATTTCAGGCTCACAATTTTCAATTAAGTTTATTGATTTTTGATCATGTTTGAAGGAACTTACAAAACAACAACTGTTGCCCAAGCAACTTTATTACATACGGTAACATGACAGGAAGAGGTACCAGAGGTTTTTGTATGGTACAAAATTAAATCGAGAAAGGGTTCGGGGAAAAAGTTTATTTTATGCTATAATCTTTGATGCATTTGTCCTCTACATATTTTAAAGAATTTTTTCAAAAATCGATAATGGTTTCAAAGTAGGTCAACTTTTGTCAAGATATCACGTGTTGGGGTCGAACCCCGTTTGGTCAGATAAGATCACATGTTGGCTTATGGGCAAAACTTTTTTATTGCATTTTTCGATAGGGAGTTTGTTTTAGATCAACTTTTCTGAAGTCATGACATGTCATTTCTTGTCAAGTCACGTCCGTTCATGTTAAGTCATCTCATGTATTATTATAACAATTTCCAGATTCCATGTTCTCATCTTCGTGTTTAATTCCTCTATTGACGTGACTTGTTGCATAAATAGCGGAATCAATAGCTTGTGTATTGACATATTTATCAATTGGAAATACTACTATGCAGTGGCATACAAAAAATACGCAATAACCGCAATAAAACTGTTATTTTTAAAATTGTTACAATTTCGGTATTCTCATTGACAATTCATATACATATACTTAATAACAACGGTTTTTGGCTTTAGTACTATATTTATTTATATATTTAATTATGGGGCACGTATTTGAAACACCGAATTTCTTTTTGGGCCACAAAATTATTTAAGAAACAACTTTAAATAAATCTTGGAAAAGATCTTAAGTGGTAAGTGTATAACCATTACTTCGCTTTTATAGGATAGCTGAAGTAAAAAATGGGTAACTGCTACGAATTCTTAGTATTTATTTTGAATACAAAAGCACATTCTTACGAAAACAATGTTAAATAAAATCGATTCCAATTAATCGCATTACACATTAACCACATGTTAAAACAAAAATTAGGTAAATTGCATTTACTTGATTGGCTGATGTATTATACGCTGACTGTTTACTGCTGGTTGATTCGATGTATTAATTAATTTATACACATATACCAACATAACAAGAAAAAATTACAATTACTTATAAAACCAAGAAAAAAACTATTATATATGAATGATGGCTTATGATAATCAACGATAAGCGTTTGTTGTTTACTAATCATAAGTATTTTTTGGTTAAATATTAAATTATACAGCCGATGAAAGAAATTATATTTAATTTAAATAGCTTAGATGCTTACTTTAAAGCTGATCTATTTTGATATACCTTGGCTTGCTGTTTAATTGGTCATGTGTTCGTTTTTCATTCTTGGCGACACTAGAATTATTTTATCAATTTAATACACTGGAATAGTTTAAACATTTAGCTTTGTTTATTTTGTCTAAAAATTACTCACGAAAAATGCCATATCAATTGCGTAATTCGAACTTTGATAATTTGTTGAGTATTAAGCTGGATTGAAAAGCAGATAACATTCCAATTTTTCAGCTGTTAAATAACTATGTCACCAGGTCTTTCCACATCACGTGTTGAAACGTTCACGTGTATCAGCATAAAAAGTTGTGAAATATTCCATTCCAGCCAGCGAAAAATCGGGAAGCATCCAAAAGCTTTATTACTTAGTCCTTAGGTACTGTGTATTATTTCCTCATAACATTGCGATTGACAATGATTACAATTTGTGATAAGTACAAATCCAAATTATTATCAAGGTTATCAGGTTTATTCACTATTTAAAGCCACGTTTTTCAGCTTTTTCAATTTAGTTCGATATTTATTTATTAAACTGATCCAGAAATATTTTCTTTAAAAATGAAGTCAACTTTGATTTTAGCTTGTATTTTTGCCACTTTTGGAGTTGGGCATGGGCAAATGTGTTTTCCAGACGAGGTAAAATCTTAAATTTAACTTTAATTTAGCATAACAATTTATTATGTAATTTTAATCATGCCCAAAATAATCCATAATAATAATACAGTTTACATGCACCAACCTAACATGTATTCCTGATATAAAATTCTGCGATGGGAATAACGACTGCGGTGATTGGAGTGATGAGCCTGAAGGCTGTACACCATGTCCAGAAAGATATGTGAGTTAACTACCAATTTATTATGATTTATTAATTAAAAACCAAATATTGTCTTTTTTTAATTCAAAACATGAAGTGGCAATGTGCCAACGGACAATGTATCCCAGAAACTTATGTTTGTGACGGGGAAGACGACTGTGATGACGGTAGTGATGAACATGAAGACTGTCCACCATGTCCAATAGGAATGGTAAACTAATATATTTACTATTTGAAAAATATGTATAAAAAGTGAAGGTATCAGTATTTTTTTACAAAAAATGTTAATTGGTGGAAAATAACAGGTCGAATGTCCCAACGGACACTGCATTTATGACGACTGGATTTGTGATGGAGATAACGATTGTGGTGACTGGAGTGACGAACCTGAAGATCCTGAAATGTGTCCTCCATGTCCAATATATTATGTCAGTAAACAATATACTTGAATTAAATTGTAGAATCGCTATAAAATATGTACTATGGTAACTGATGTTCTTATCTCTGATATATAATGTATAGTGGCGGTGCTCTAACGGACGTTGCGTTCATCAAGGTTACGTTTGTGATGGGTATAATGCCTGTGGTGATTGGAGTGACGAGACAGAGGAAGCTTGTCCTTGTGCAGATGACGAATTAAGATGCCCTAAACCTGGTGTGGGTGATGGTCCACCTGGTAACTGTATCCCACCTGAGTATGTATGCGATCCGGAAGGAATCTGGGATTGTACGGATGGTAAGTTAAATAAATATATAACTTTGAAGTAAATATATTGTATAGTTTAAACTTTAAATTTTAAATAACTGGGTAATATTTTAAAGGGTCTGACGAGGCTAACTGCACTAGCCGAGCTGCATCCATTCACAAAGGTCAAAACGTCAAGGTTACGTCAATGAAAAATAAGCCAGCTGTATTCAAGATGGTCTCCAAACCAAATAAATGGACTGATAGCAGAAAAAAGTTTCTTCAAACCGTCTCCAAGAAGATGAGGAAAAACAAGTCCCATTTTAAATAAATTCTTATTTCGAAAATAATTGGTTAATTTGTTTGATGTACTAATTTATATAAATTAAAATTTAACAGAAGGGCGTTCTACATTGTGTATGGCTTATGAGTATGTAACTTTGACACATTGTCATTCGCTTATCTTTTTATTGCTCAGATAATAATTTAGGTTCATGTAAAATGGAATATTGAGAATGACTTATAACTTACGTTAAATGAATAAAAAACGATCAATCATATTAAGTTTTTCTTTTGAGTTACCAAATCTGATTTCCATACATTGAATCTCTTTATTAAACTTTAAATATTTATTGATTCCTTAAATTTATTTTCTTGTTTACATGCTTTGTATTATCTCTTAATGCAAAAGGTCATTGTGTCGTATGTATAAAAGATGTATTAAAAGTACAGCTAAGTGTTGACTAAGCATCTATTAAGCTTTAACGTCAAATAAAAATATTGTGCCGTATATATTCATTGATCTATTACACAAGTTAGATGCAGTAGACCAAATTCTCATCGTAATAATTCAATTTAATTAGCCACAACTTTATAACTTGTACACATGAAATTTTGATGCAGTTGAATTAATAAGACATGCATACTATTCGATTGTTCATTAAATGGATTATTAAATTGATTTCAAGACTTATATAGAACTGCAAACCAATATTAAATGTGTTATTAAATCATAGGATAGTACGAAAGAAATACAAGTCATAAAGCTTTGAAAAAATGCAGTGTTTTCAATTAACCAGTCAACCAAAAAGTTGTTGAGTTGATTGTTTCATGATACATAACTCATTTCTTTAGAAAACTAAAAATATTGGCTGTTCATACTTTTATTAGCTATTGTTTCTTTTAGAACAAGCAATCAGTAACGTAATATACACACATCAGGTTTGAGGTCAACTTTAATACTGGTCAACAATATCAGATGGAGACGCTCGAAGAACTTACAGCTGACAAAAAACTTTGTTCGTTCTATACAGCTTGTAGGAATCTTCTCAATTGAATTTATTTATTTCAACAGACCATGCTTACAGTACTTATTATTCAAATACTTATAATATATATATGTGGACAGCGGTTTTTTGTAGTTTAATCTTTTATACTCTTCCTGAGAATAGCAATGGAATTTCTCAAGGAGCCTCATATAAATAAAATGATAAGAATTATTTCTAACTTGGAATTCACTATCGTTTCTCTGCTTATATACTAGAGGGGAAATGTAGACCCGGAAATTTCCACGGATTCGTAGAATTTCTATGCATATAGAATCTATTTAAATGTAACGTTATAATTATGACGAATTGTTTATTGTTATAATCATGACTAAATTCTTTACAATACATGATATATTTTTATGCATTCCTTGAATAACAAATCCATTGTTCAAGAAATGTTGTTCCCTTAATTTTCTAAAAGCAGCTAGCTTACAGTTAGATTAATAGCAAAGTCGAGAATTATTAAAGGGGTTATCCTATCCAAATAATTCGATCCTTCAAACGATATTTTCAAAACACACTACGATTTAATCCACCATTTAATCCATCGTCGTATTGGCTGTCCATCCTATATCCAATGTGAGAAGGGAGGTCGAGATTCCTTACAATGCTCTTCAGTTTGGGCTATTGAAAACTTTATATGGTGAAACACAATGTTTTGTTCTTTACACAAATTTAAAAACTAGACAAAGGTTATACTGGTCATCTGTTTAGGCATTTTAAAGCTTTTGAAAGCACAGACACCAAAATGTTGATTTGTTATGATAAGTATATTAA
>JAQFZG010002407.1:0-16750 GCA_034695465.1 Entomobrya nicoleti
ACTTTGTCAACCAATGTTTGAAACTTGGTTCTGGTAAAAGGTCTAGTGATCCTAAGGTACAAGTATACAAACCAAAACAGTTTTTCAAAAAGTCAGCCAAGGAATACTTTGTTCGAGCATTCTGTGCATGTTTTTCTCTGTTTCCATTTGCATTCACCTTATCTCCATTTGCCAGGTCTTATACACCACTTCAGCTAATACTAGGACAATCGTTGCCAGTAAAAGCTACCGAAGCAGTTTTAGATGGTATGCTAGCATCTCATGGTTTAAAATACGTTTGTTCAATGATTTTAATTATAGCTGGTGTGTGGGAAGGAGTAGACGTTTACTCCATTACAATGGTTCCCTCAGCGTATCAACAGAATACAAATTTGCGAAGAGGTTTTATAGAAGCTTATCATAAATACCGTGTCACAACCATTTTATGTGAAATTTATCGAAAATTATTTGATTTTTGTATGACAGTCGTAGTATTTGTGGGCATTTTACTGGCATCTTGTGCAGCATTTTATATGCTCAAATTATATCACAATTTACCCATTCCTGTATTTGTTGCAGGGCCGACAACGTTATTAGTAATTTTTGCAATTGCAGTTTTGCTCTCGGAGTTGGGTGGTCACTTGTATCAAAATGGAGTTACGTTTAAAGAGTACTGGATTTCAGTTGCTTTCAAAAAAGAGGAGAAGCAAATTCTACGCTCATTACCTCTCATTGGTTTTCATATTGGTCCATATGGTTTAGTGACTTCAAATTTGGGTTTGGAGTTTTGTAATGATATTATAGATAACGCGGTTAACTTAGTTTTGATGGGATCAGTTTAGAATAATAATTAAGGTTGAAAAAGTACTTAGGGAATGGGAATGATGCAATATTAACATTTGGTTGTCTTTGACCGGGACACCAATAAACGGTACAAGTGCCAACTAAATTAATTTTAATTTAATTTAAATTAATTATTTAATTCCTTATCTAAGATAGTACATGAAAGATTTAAATACACAATAAGCACTACTATTTCAGAATGTCGTATTTTGTTCGAAATATAAGGATGGCATTAATTTATGTGTAATATATTTAAATTATTCATGCCAATTTTTTTTGAAGTTACGCAATACATTTTAGGCTCAGGTATGCTTGAGTACAGAAAACATGTGTCTTGAAAACATGTATGATATTTTAATATAATATAAATATATTTTAAGACCTAATACATAATAGAATAGTTGGCACGAGGCACGACACCATGTTAAGAACGATGTCCATCAAAGATATATAAATGTTATGAGACGCAACCATAGTTTACTTGATTTATTTATAATAAAGTTATAAAATATACTAAGCTTACTTCCTAGTTCGCAAAATAACTTAATACATTTCACAATTATGCAAATATTAACTCAGCTTTAAAAATGTAATTTATATAACTGAAAAGTTTTAATAAGTTCAAAAAGTAAATTAAAGCTATACATTGGCAAATGAAGCAAAGCCTTAGAAGTACCTCGTTCTCTTGCACACCTATGTAAAGGCATTCCAATACATTAGTTCTGCACACTCAAGCCACTAAAGTCACAGAGAATTACATGTCATTTTGGTTTTTTTTGTTCACATTGTCCTATATTGAATTTAACAAGCATTCGTCTTTCTTTTGAGAAAACTACAAAAGCCACAACCATTACAAGCAATCCTTTCTGTGAGCATACAAAATCCCAGGTACTTTTAAACAAATATATGCCGTTTTGTTCCACAATTGACATGCATTTTGGTTATCCTTACCCAATCAATACATGAAACGTAAAAACTACTTACACAATACTTTTAGACAAAACATATTCTGCTTACTTGTAAAATAAAAATGTACTCTTCAGTAAATATTGACAAGTGTTTACGCCCATTATTGCACTAAGATTTAGTGATCAGTTATTCACGGAAACAGTACCCATAAATACAAATTCAAAAAAATACAATAACTTAAAATTAAAATACCGGATGGATGCATATTTACATTAACACATCAACTCGTGCATGCACCAATGAGTTACATATTTTCTGACTTAAAAACTACATACATTTTGGGTTTTAGAAAAAATCTTAACAAAAAGTACTCGTTAGGGTTTTACGATATATTCAAATATCCTCAAATACACGAGTTAAAATGTTTCACCTGAAGTACCCAAAACAGCCTAAATGTACAGGTAAAGTAGAGCTGTAGTTGATCCTACAATGCACGTAACATGCATACTTTAGACAGTAGACATAAAAATCAACCTGTCCAAGACAATTACCAAAAAGCTTTTATAATAATAGCAAGCAGAATTGATTGTCCAACAATTGAAACGATTGACTTTGAAATAATAGGCAGTTTGAAGCAAGCAAAATATTAAATTTCAATTATGTATCTTGGAAAAAAAATTGTGAGAGTTCATAGTGTTCAGTAAACTTAACTGTCACGAATATTAAAGCTGTTTGACAACTATTTACATTCATTTGTAGAAATAAATCCTCTTTAAATAACACAATTAACTAGAGAAGTCATGTTCGACGTTACTTTATATTCAGATGTTAATCGTAGTTGTTTTTCGTAGAAAAAAAAATTACCGTCTGGAAAATCAATCAGTCAATTCTGATGTTGCCAAAAGTACACAAGTAACTGGTGTATTATAGTTTGTTCGAATTGCCACAGCCATAACTTTTTCAACCATACTTTAAACCGTGTTTGTATCAATATTTAAACTCAAACATTATTTAGTGATCTTTTCAAGATTTCAAGTCTTAACAATGGTTTTGTTGTCAAAGAACGAGTTACCCCGTCCAACTAACAGATTGACTAGGTTGAAATGTGTCTTTTGTGACAAATTAAATACTACTATAAACCACGTTCGATCTCATACTAATGAGAAACCTTTCATTTGCAAAATATGTAATAAAGAGTATACACTATTACAGCACTTAGCAAAACACAACATTACACACACTGCTGAAAAATCTTTTTTGTGTAATATTTGCAAGAAATCGTTTACCACTAAATTAAGGTACGTCGCTCATCAACAAGTTCACGCAGACAGATCTCGACATGTGTGTCGTTTTTGTGGAAAAGGCTTCAACTTTTCACATCACTGGAAAAGTCATGAAAATTCACATAAAGAAGAAACTGCGTTTAACTGCATCATATGCAAGAAATCTTTATGCTCATACGAAGGTCTTGAAAAACATGTATCTTTACATACAAACGAAAAACCCCATTTCTGCAACAAATGTGATGAAACATTTAACTGTTTACGGAAACGTCGGTGGCACGATGCCAGCGCTCACAATGTACACCAATTTAAGTGTGAGGTATGCTGCAAGTCATTTGCTATCCAGGCGTATTTACAGTCCCATATGAATGTTCATACTCGTAATGCCAAAACACACGTTTGTGACATTTGTGGAAATAAATTTGCCGACAAAAATTCCTTGAATATGCATAACAGACGAGTTCACCTGAAAATACTAAATTACGAATGCAAACTTTGTGGTAAACGTTTTCGGAGCAAAACACAAATTGAAAGACACATCTTAACGCATACCGGGGAAAAGCCTTTTAAGTGTAACCAGTGCTCAAGAAGATTTACGGCGCAATGGGAACTGCGATATCACATGAGGGCGCATACAGGAATAACCCCGCATGAGTGTGTGTTTTGCTCAAAGAAATTTGTAACATCCAAGGACTTACTTGGGCACATGTATCAGCATACCGGAGAAAGACCGTTCCATTGCTCATTGTGTCCCAAACGGTTTACTTTCTCAACATATCTGAAGAACCATTTGAAGAGACATACAGGGGAAAGGAATTTTAAGTGTAAATTGTGTGGGAAGGCGTTTTTTACAAATTTCCAAGTGAATCGCCATACCCAGGTAATTCACAAGAAATAAAGCCTTTGCTAGGAATATCATGAATGGCTTCGTAAAAAGTAACTTGTTCATATCATGATTTGCAATTGAACATGAAACGTTTATAAATACTTCGATTTCGAACATGAAAAGTTTAACAGTTTTGACTGGTAACATGATGTGTTTGCCATGTTGATAAGTTGTCTTCGTATAGCACAAAATAATTCTAAACATAAAAAACGTAATACAATTTTGTCAGTCTATTTTTCTTTTTAAGGAACAAAAATGTTTTGTTTGAATGAGATCATAAATAGGTAAGTCCACTTAATTTTTAATGACTACGTACACAAATTTTTATGACCAATAAGAGGTCGCATTTAATTTGTTTTGTATGTAAGGTAAACTAAAGAATTGGTCGGCAAAGCTACATCAAAATAAAGCATATAATACAATAGACTATATTTAATTAATGTATGAGTGCCGTCTCCAAAACCCCTATTTTGTTGTCTATTAATTTCTAAAATACCTCCTTAGTGTAATTTTATTTAGATAGAGCAAAACATTTATTTAATAAATAATAATGTATCTAATTGTATATATTCTTTAAAATTATTACTTAATTTTTTGGAAACTAAATTCTAAATACACATTCAAAATTGTTGATCAGTAAATTTTGCAATATATATTGTTTTGTCTTTAATTTTATATTAATTTTTAATTGTTTGGGAGTCAAATAAATGTAATCTGAAGTCAATATTTGTTATCATTGAATCGCCACGTAGGGGTTTGTGTTCTAATACTAGTGACTTAATCTTTTATTTTAATTTATCTGAAACGTAACAAGTAAATTCCATTCTACGACCGAAGTAAAATTTCACGTAAGCGCTTGTATGGCGCTTTTAAGAAGTTCCACTTATTTCCGTGCATGTTTTGCGAAATATTTTGTGTTCGTTCAAAATGCGTGTCTGCAATTCTGTACCATATTTAAAAAATACTTATGATTATGTATGCTGAGTTTAGTTGTTCTGAGGAATATTCCCACAATGATAAGAGTATAAAACAACGCGTGTTAATCTGATGACAACACATCATGCAATAACTATGCTCATGTTCACAACTAGCTAGAAAAGAAATATGCGTACAACTAGTGGATGAGACCACACTTATATATGAAACCGAGGAAAAAAGGTTTTATACATGCACACCGTTTACGTTAGCATCCACATTTGCATTTGTGTCTACATGCACATAAGTACCTACGAATGTTTTTAAGAATCCTTGAACACACCGTGTGTACTTCTTTGTTTTACTCAAATAATTAGTGGCAGTGACTAAATAGGTTGCACAGTAAAAAAAAGTTTTTCGTAAATATCATATACTAACCAACTTGAAACATTTCAAGACTTCAGGCTTCCTTGATACCATGTCTGAACTAAAGTGCAACAAAGCTTCTTTTAACGTACAGAAGTACTTGAATTCAGGGATACAAAAAAATATTTTTAGCTCAGGCACAAGTTGCATGTATCAACCATATACATTTCTCAAACAAATACATTGAAATACATAAACCACTTACAAATAATACTGCAATTTAGCACATGTTCAAATGCGAAGCAGTAAACTTGGCAGTGTGAAATCATTCATTATTATACTTTGAACTTTGTTTTCGAGTTTTGTATTTGTGACCAAGCAGCAGTTCTTAGATATCTAAAAATCATTATCAAAATATTAATATTTTTTAACAATGCACATTGAAATTCATAAATAATCTCAGACTTAATAATTTTCCTGTTTGTTACAACCCTTGTGGTCATTTGTGGTCAATACTACTTAACAAACTAAAGTAAGCGTAATTATTGGTTTCAAGAAGTTAATAAAAAAGTACATAATAATTTTCTTGAAAAGTTAGCAAATCCCATTTTTTCTATTAAACTGGAATAACATTCACAAAAAAAACTCTTTCCCCAAACGTCAACGGTGTTATTTCAGTAATTTATGTGCCTTACCACAAGGTTTACTAGTTTACGTGAAAAAATAGTTACCAAGAATCAAAACTTTGTTATAAGTTGTTGAATGAAGGTGACACCTATCAGGTGTTTAAAAATTTAATTGAGTACTTTTTGGGTGTAACGCAACAATTTTTTTGTCAGATTTAACAGGTAATCACTAAAGCTTATCGTAATAAAAAGATAGAAGCTAAATTTACATAAACTAATGTAAAGGCTTCCACATTTTTTTCCAATATACCAACAACCATAGCATAGTTAAAATACAACTGAAAAACGGTTACTAATTAAATATTTTTTATATTTTTAGAGCTTTGATCAATATCAACTTACGAGATAAATTAACGAACAGCAGACGGATACAAAATGGAAGTCCAAATTTTAACAAAAAGATATTCTTGTCAATTGTGTACTTCAAATTATGACTCGCATCAGGGCTTGCGTAAGCATATTACCACCTTCCACCAGAATATTCGACTGTCATGCAAACTTTGTGATAAAGCATTTGCTGCAAAGGATAATTTAGAGAATCACATGAGACAACATACAGGTGAACGACCATTTGTTTGCCAAACTTGTAATAAAACATTTGTGGCAAAAAAGGAGCTAAAAAGACACTCCCTAATCCATTTAGGAGACAATGGAAAACTGTTTATCTGTTCACTGTGCACCAAGCGATTTGGTAACAACAGCCATTTAAAGAGGCACATGCAAACACACACAAACGAGAGACCATTTGAATGCAATATTTGCCATCAACGGTATAAGAGTCAAAAAGGTTTGACGGACCATTATAGTTGTCACTCGAATGAACGTAATCATCACTGTGACAAGTGTGATGCAAAATTCAAAACTAAGAAAATTTTACGCCAACATTTAAAGGTTCACGAAGTCAAATCCAAAATAAAGTGCACACAATGCGACAAAGTGTATTTAGGACAGCATTCTTTAAAGCAACACGTTTGGCGTTGTCATCCTAAGCAAGAGAGACACATTCAAACTTGTGTGTTTTGTGAAAAGAAATACTTGAACAAGAAACAGCTGTGGGAGCACCTAAGATTGCACATTGAAGAAAATATTTATTTCTGCAATTTGTGTGATAAAAAGTACTCCAATAAATCTCAAATGTTTAATCACTTGAGATTTCGCCACACAAAGGAAAAGCCATACAAGTGTCAAAAGTGTACTGCAGAGTTCTTACAAAATATTGATCTTGCTCGGCATAACAACAAAGTGCACTCGAAGACATATGAAGGAATAATTTCGTGTCCGAAGTGCCCCTCCACTTTTTTTAAACCAAGTTCACTAAATCTACACTTTGGTAGGATGCATGGACCAAAAAGTGAATACCGATTTCAATGTTTACCCTGTCAAAAGCGTTTTTTCTCCGTATCAGATTTACGTGCTCATCAGTCTTCATCAGTACATACGCAGGGTAAAAAGCTTGTTACTTGTATATTTTGTACTGATGGCCGAAATTTTTACCAGGGCACAGATAGCTTTCTGAGTCACATTTGTAAGCATACAGGTGAAAAGGTCAACATTTGTCCGTTTTGTCAGATTGAGTTAGCTAACAAAAATTCGTTAACAGGACATTTGATCCTACATACTGGCGAGCTTTCGTATGAGTGTAAAGTTTGCCAGAAGGAATTTGCATTGCAGAAATATTTGTTAAGACACGTGGAAAAATACCACAAAAATTAGGAATATAACTACATGTTTACGCAAGTGACATCTTACAAGTTGATGTACATAAGTAAAATATAAGTTTTGATTGTTTCATTCCCAAATGAGCTTCATTGATGTGTTTACTCACATTTGTAGAAATTTATAAATTATGGATGTGTTGTAATATAAATATATATATATACCAATTTCTTAAATGACACAATGAATTTCTTATTAATTAACTTAATTTAATTCCATATTTATATTATGAAATATCTGATACCTTGGGTATAAATAATAATCAGTATGTAAGTATATTTTCTTTGTTATTTAGCTAGTTTTAGTTATCATGTATAAAAGGATTGTTTTAATTAGAAAATATCAAACAGTATTTATATGTCAAGACTGTTATTTGAGATTGGCATTTTTCGTATGGCGTTTTATATTTATTCCGTTATTAAAAATAGTACAATATTTGTTTCACATTATAATGCATCAAGTTTTTGCGAAAAAAAATATAAATTATTATAATTTCCACTCTACAGATAAAGAATTGTGGAACTTAAAGTACATTTAAAATGTAGGGTATTAAACACTTAAAATTAAAGACAATTTAAATAGAGATAAAAGAACATATATTCAGCCAATAAATATTCTTTTTAGCAGCAACTCATGAAAAATCGTTTCAAACCATTAAAAATATGGTGCCCAGTGAGGTAAACAATTACCGAATTTTCATAATGCATGCACGTGTTTGCCTTTCGCAACATCCATAAAGTAAATTAAAAATTTCAGGTACCCCGAAGGATATACGTAAGCCGTGCTAAAGTGGTGATTAAATTGCTCACAAGATATATATGCTGGAATGCATAATTAATCAGCTTGATATGACCCAATCTGTCTTAATTAATTAGAAGACCATTGGATTTATTCCATCAGAACATACGATCAGAATTTTTTGTCACCAACAAGGATAATTTAAACTTGGAATCTAAGTCAGCCTTAAATTGATCACTGAAAAGTCGGAATCGAGAGATTTACTTGTTCGTGTCAACCCAAAATAAATTTGCAGTCGGTTAACTACAATTCACATGTTTTAAGTGTAAATTTTGTAAAGGAGGACGTCTTTTAAGCGTTAACTGACCACCAAGATATGCGTAGTTAATTTATTTTGTTGTAGGAAAATATTTATTAAATATTTAAATAAACTTGTTCCAGTTAAAATATAACAAACTACAGTGAAACTGTTCCCTGTGTCTTAATACACAAACTGATACAAGTTTTCACATTGAATCAATGTATTTATAAAATAAAATAAATCGATGACCAGCCAGTTGGTGAGAGATAGTATAATGTGGCTGAAGACGATTTCAAAAAATCTGAGATCGTATCCTCATTATTACTAATTAAGGCAAAGGATTTTTTCTCATTAATACACACACTTGAAGTGCTTACGCATTTTGTACAGAAATGGTATCCAATCCAACAAATACATAAATCCAATCCGCGGACAGATGCTTTTTTTTGTTGTGCTTTCCAAATCAAATATGAGCGGTTCTGTCCTATTGTAGTGTCACTCATAGAATTGTACTTGTACCCACACAAACATATATTGTTGTTGATGCATCCAAGCGAATAGACTCATTTATAAAACGTAATGCAAAGGGAGACCAGCTGTTTTCGGAATATGATCAATTTGTTTTATATTTTTGTTTCATTTTTAACTCGACAGTCTTGAGTAAATTACTATTATTTAAATAATTATTAAAGCGAAGGTCATAACTACTCGCAAAAAATAAACAGCTAATTAATAACCCAAATTCCTCAGCTTAAGGAAAATTAGTTTTCAATTTTATAATTATGCTATAAAAATTTAGATCCGTCAACAAAAATTAAGCATCTTATACCATTAAAATGGCTCAGCGACCAAAAAGTTTTACCTGCATTTTTTGCAACAAACAATTTTCTTCAAAAGACAATCTTCATACTCACTATTTTACCCATACAACGGAAAAACCATTTTTCTGCTCAACTTGTGACAAATGTAGCTACACCAAGGCAGCTTTAAACTACCACATGAAAACTCATACTGGAGAGAAACCATTTCAGTGCAATCTGTGTGAAAAGCGTTTTTCCATAAAACCGAACCTCCGGAAACACCTAGACACCCACAATGACAACAAGCCTTTCAAGTGTCCAGAGTGTAGCAAATGCTTTAAAGTGAAGTTAACCTTGCAAAATCACCTGCTTACCCATCAAACGGAAACGCCATGGAAGTGTGAAATATGTGGAAAATATTTATCATCTGATGGAGGACTACGAAGACATGTTGTGTTTCACAATGAAGAAAAACAGTTTAAATGCCAATTTTGTCCCAAGAAATATTTTCTAAAGCAAGCAATGAAGGATCATGAAAAAACACACAGTTCCACAAAACAACAGAGCTGCTGGCTGTGTAAAAAACTGTTTTGGACAAAATATCAAGTCAGAAATCATTTTTCAGCTGTTCATGGAAATTATAGGCCATGGAAATGTGAGGATTGTGGAGACGAGTTTACTAAACATTGCACTTTGCTTGACCATGAAAAGACGGTGCATCAAAAGATCAAAGATAACACATGCGTGTTTTGTGAGAAAGGATTTGGAAGAAGATTCATTCTAACAAATCACTTGATGATACATACGCGTGAAAAGCCATTTGACTGTGAGAAATGTGACGAGAAATTCCCGTACAAGCACAGTCTTATACGGCACATCAGAAGACATCACAAGTGAAAGTTTTACATCAATTTAAATACTTTCGCATGTAATTAATATGAAGATATTAGACATCCACAACTGTAAATTCAAATGAATAATTCGAGTTAATGATACACTTTGCTTATAAAAGTTTTGCATTATTTGATCTGGTTGGTGTTTATGAGAGAAAGGGGTTCTGAAATGAAGGGGTAGAAAAATGTCCTTAAGGTACTAATAAATATGTATATAAATATTTAGCAACTTTATTACTTTATAAATCGACTGAAGGAGAAAATGATATATTGGTATAGATCAAAATGTTTATACATAAACGCCGACTACACCTTATCTGGATGTAGAAAATTCTTAAAAAGGAAAATAGTTTCCATGTAATGACATATTAGTATAATTTTAGTAGTTCTCTGGTATATTTTTCTTATGGAAAGAAATTGACAAAATCCTAAAACAAGTTTAAGACTACTTAAATGTATATAAATCTATTTTTACAAAGTGCACAACGAACGTTAAATTTAATAATGGCCACTTTCAAGAAATTTCCTTTTCAAAAATGTTTAGATGCTGAAGCCAGACTTATTTACAATTGAAAGCAAATTATATTTAGAAATAAATTTATTATTTATTGTAACATTTTGATATTTATTTTGTGATACTAGGGCAAGTATTGCTAATACTAACTTTTGCTTATCAAATTCTGAAATTAAAAATTATGTCAGTTTAAAAAGTAAATATTCATCAATATAATCCAGCATTGATAACGTGGGACTAACAATAATAACTAATTATTTCTAAATTTTAATTGACCAATCGAAAAGTTAACAATTATCGTTTAAAGAATAAACTATTGGTCTACAATTATAAATGTACAACTATATTTTAACAGAATGTTTACAATACAACTCCTTATTATTATATTCCAAAGAACAAACTTCGCGTTCAAAAGTTCCTTCAAAGAAATTGAGCACTTTTGCTTCGTTTTATGTTACAGTTGACAATTTTACTTTCAGCATTTTTTTATAGACTTCATTCGTATTTTTGAAAAGCACTAATTTTTTTTGCTCAATGATTACGTGTTTAAAAATATAAACGATGGACAGCACCAAATCTTTGGGATCCAATTAAGTTTTTATACGCATTTACATGTATTTTTACACAGCTCGACAAGTTTACGCATTTAAGCCTAACGACAATAAAAATCCACGGTCTGTTGAACTATTATTAATTTCATTCAGCAATTGATTGTTCAGCAAGAACAAATGTAAAACAAAAAATGATTTCCTCATATCACCTGGCTGCTTTTCCGTAGCTGCAGTAATTTTAATAAACACGCCAAAACCAGCAATTTTCAAATACATCATGCATTTTGTAACAACAACCACTTTGTATTGATGAAATAACAGTTTCAAAATATTGTTAAGCGGATACTATTGACATACATACTTACAGTATTGTACAACGGAATAAGTGTTCATGTTTAGTTTAACTTCAAACATTTTATTTTATTCGCATTAAAACAAGTTTGCGGCATTTTTGTTGTAAAAAGAATTCGGTAAAACGATACAATAATTATTTCCTCTATTTAAATGTTTTCACTGTTTGGTAGGCTTTATAATTGAAACAACTAGTTTAATTTTATACTCTTTGGTATAAATAATTCGTCAGTGTCAACAAGTAGTTTTATTTATTAAAAGTAGATTTTGGGAGATAACATAATATTCTTACAGAATGTTGTATATGTTATGTTTTGATTGCCCAAACAAATATTCTATTTACAATTGGATCAAACAAATTTTTAATTAAATTTACTTTGGATTTTTACGAACAAGCATACCTATTTCGTTTGAATTTTCATTTTTTGTTTTAATTTGTAGGTCAAACAGTGCAAACAACTCATCTGCACTACCAACCTTCTTAACAGTACCAATGATACGATTAACTAACTTATTTTCAACACCTTGCATCCCAATCTTACAAGACAATGCCAACAATCTAACATGACGGGAACAAATGTCAGTATCATGTTTTTCAGAGACGACATCGTCAAATGCCTTTAAAATTTCTACAGTCGACAAATTTTCCTCGTCTAAATCCGCCGCTTTCACAGAAAATAAATCAAACAACTCCGCTCCACTAGTTGCATTGCTGATACGATAAATCACACGTTTCAATAGCCTTGCTTCTGCATTCTTGAGCGACAAGTTTTGTACCGCCTTCAACAAGTCTAAGTCTACATGAGATGCTTGCAAGCCCTGTCCTATGACCTTGTCCATCATCTCAAGTACTTTAGTCAATTGGTATTTTCCGGCAGCGTACGCAAACTCAATCACAACGTCATCATCTTTCCAGCATGGTAGTAATTCTCCAGAATACCAGTATTTCAAAAGTACTTTCATCGTCTTTGCAGAAATATCATCAGCAATTACGGTACCACTGCTGTTTTCCAAAAAGTCAGATCCTAACATCGCAGCAAAAACTGGACATCTTGCTATAATATGAAGTAAATTAATGTGAGTGTAATTCAAGAAAGCTTAGTGAATAAATAATCATTATTATTATTCTTACCACGCAAAATGAGCTTGTGAGCCAACAGCTCGGCTTTATCCTTCGTGAGAATTTTGACATCACAGCTGAGCGGGTCGTCCAAAAGGGCTGCCAAGTTTTGATAACATTCATTTTTGCATGCATTTCCAAATTTTTCTGCTACTTCAGAAAATGCATGTTCTAAATTTGTCAGCTTGAGTTTCAATTTAATTGGTAAAGATCCGTCAGAGCTTACAATATCTCCAACGTCATCAACAGTCCATATGGAAGGAAATCCCCAAACATTTTTCTTTATATTTATAGTCTGGCCAACCTCTGCAATAGCTTGACTCTATGGTTGTAAAATACGAATACTTGAGTAATTGTTCTATTAGTGATACACAAATTTTCATAATCTCAAACCTTAAATATTTGCCAGGTTCTGCCATCAGTCATTTTGGTTTCAATAACCAAATTGACGTCCACTTTATCCAAGCAGTAGTTCTTAGGAAGCAGCTTATAATAAAATCGAACGTGTCGATTTTCTACATTTGGACAAAGTTTGAGTCCAACCGAAAATCTGACATACTCCAAGTTATCTGCTGCACAATGGATTTCGGTTTTTGTATTCAGGAGAAGGGTTTCATCTTTTATCACGTTCAACCAATCCTTTATCACCCACGTGTGCTCAAATGTTCTTTCATTTAACTAATTGAACACAAAAATATAAATTAATGGCCCAAAGGGTGCTATCGAGCAATTTAAACTGAGATATTTCCTAAAAGATTACGTTTTGTTGGGAGGTAGCAACAGCCATGGCAAGCCAAGTCAAAAGGTCGAATTGAAAGTCACTCTTAACTTCTCGATATAAATGTTTATTGACACAAATACTGACGAAAAAGTAGATATCTCGTTGAAGTCAACCGACTTTGATTCTTCAAAAAATCCAATTTGTCAGTCCTTAGCAATAAATTCGTAGATTTGAAAGTACACAACATGCGATGAGCATTAGACCTACCATCAACAATTGAAAACCTGTAAATAATTTAAACACATAATACTTTCCCATGTTTAATATAATACTTTTATGTTAATGAACTCCATATCAAAATAAAGGTGTCATTTTGTTTGTTTTCATTTAAACCATATAACACATACTGCTTATCGTTCGTTATTGTTCACCATATAGACCACTGAAATTAGTTTTCAAAATAATTATGAATTGTAATTTTGGACGTGTTCATGTAGTCAATGAGTACCTATTTGATATTAGTTTAATGACATATTTCACTGCAGGAAGTATTTATTGTAACATTTAGAAGTTTTTTGACGACTGAAAAAGTAGGTAGAAATATTTACCTGCCCCAATAATTTTGTTTTTGTTGATTAAGCTTTTTGCCCTGGGTATTTGTTTCAAAAACCCTACGTCTTGGCGAAATAATGCTTTTAGTAACGAAAGTAGTGATTTTGTAACACTAGGAAAATTATCAATAAATCAAATACTCGTATTTTATGAAATCAAGGGAACACTTATAAACAAATAACACGTTTATTTTGGTCCTACACACCTTGATAATGGAACCCAAAACATTTGATTTAACGAAACATCTTAAGTACCATACTTAAAACACGAAATTATTTTAAAAGTACACTGATGGATTTACCCTAGTGCATAAAATGCAGTAGATAAGTCAATGCCACCCCTCATAAAAAGGTTATATACAAAAAATTGTTTTATTGAAAACTTAATTATAGTCTTAACTTACCGATATTTCAAGTTCTAATTTTATTTAACTAAATTTTAACTAAACTAGATGTATGTTGCTTTATTTATTTAACGCGACTTTATAGAAGATATATTAACAATTTTAACTACTACTGCAAGTATGCTTTCTGATATAATTTTTCCTTTCAAGGAGTAGTGTTTAACGAATGAATGACTAAGCACACTCATTATGATGATTTTCGTTTTCGTATACTAGAAAACGATTTTTCCTCTAATCTTATTTCTCAACCAATGTTCATAAGACGAAAAGAAATGAGTTAGAGATGTTCTTATTAATCTATATGACAAGCAAGAAATAATACAATAAGTATATTTGTGATTAGTATCCTACTACGCTGTTTAGTAAAACGAAAGAATGTTTGTAAGTATAATGATTCGATGATACTCAGCAATGTTGGGAAACATACTAGCTTGTTATAATATGTTACATGCATCTGTTATGAAACAACACACCATACGCAACAATAAGCCAGTACGTTGAAAAAGCCATTCGGTTAGCTTTGTAATTCAAAGACATAATTTAAGGTTCAAGCTTTGTGCTTAATATTAAACTCACGATTAGTTAACCTATAAATGTACGGCACACCTAACCATATTTACCATATTTGAATAATAGATATCATGAGAAGATGTTACACAATTTTATTGGATGCGAATGGTGCTTGACGACATTAAAACATCAAAGCAAAAGGAAATTACAGCCGAGTCGAAATCATTTATTAAATGTAGTTGAATATTAAAAAAGCAATAGTGTAATTGCTTAAAATATTGCCAATGCCACTAAAGTTGAACAATTAGAAAATCAGGCCTTGTCATTTCAGGTTCGATTTAATATGAAATATTTTATTGGTTATCAATTTACGGTTTACCATTGCAAATGAGTTTATGCCGTAAACTCAATCATCATAACTAGAGTTCAGCTACACTTGTACATTGAATGATTTGTGGACGTTACTTTTGAAAGTAGTGCTAATAGGCATATTTAAGGAATACAGTTGTGGTTGAATACACATAGGTTCTGAGTAATCACGCTTAAATTATTCTGAATTTTTTTATTAAATCAGCAACAATATTTAAATTTACAATTATTGGTATCTTATTCTCCTAAAAGAATATTTGACAAAATTATACATATGTGCGTTGCGTTATAATAATAAAATAAATGACATATTTCATTATTTAAGTCAAAGCTAATCTTGAGCTTGTACATTTGTTGTTTAACTATTATACTTGCAGTGAGAATACTTAAATTGGATTGCGCTCACATTTCATTACTGTTATACGAGCGTGCTTCAACCTTATCTAGTAATTTCAAAAAAACTATACTTTTATACAATACACTTATAATTTATTCCACCTAAATGAAGGTTATATTTAACTATAACCATACCACGATAATAATACATTTCATACAATAAAAGCCTTTTTTGAAAACGGATTTCAAAAAGTGAATACATAAATAATCATGTTTACTACACCTAAATTGTAGTATTTTAATCAAGGGATAACATCTCTACCACTCTCATCGTACAGCCTATTCATAATGAAATGAGAATTGAATATTGAATTTGTCATTACTATCAAGATAATGATTTTGAATATGAGAAATTGGAATTGAAAAAGGAAAACTTGGTTGTTCGTCAACAGGCAATTGATAAAACCTTTTTAATTTTGGGGTGTTCATTGGGATCATTGTCCATTTCATATCTGGTAAGTAGCTGTTTCCCCATTGGTTTTCAATTTCTGGCTTCGGTTGGCCTTTTATACAAACTTTTACCTTAAAAGATGCTTCTTTCGCCGCTGTTTCTGAAGTCAGCATAGCAAATGCAAACGTAAATAGTTTTTGCTTACGCAAATCTTCATCAAAATGAACAAGAAGCAGAAACACATCCTTTCTAGGGTTCTCCATGTTAGCACCTTTTGGGCCACCCACTTCAAAGAAACGTGCCTCCATTGATGATAGACGTTCATCTGATTCTAGAATCTCATCAAAAAATGAATTTTCCAACTGTACATTCCAGACAGAGTCCCATTCCATTGGAAGCACGGTGAAGTCATGCTGAGACTTAAAATGGTCCATTACTTCCTTTAACTTTTCCGGCTGGTTTAAGAGAAATGTACTGAATTGGAAATGGCATTGTTC
>JAQFZG010002408.1:0-16747 GCA_034695465.1 Entomobrya nicoleti
AAGCAAATACACATTATTTGACTTCGCTTCTCAAATTTTGCATTTAGAATATAATTTACTCCGAAATTTTTATTGGACCATTTCTTTGAACAAATTTCAACTGGTACGACGAAGCAAATACGCATTTTTTGACTTCGCAATTCAAATTTTACACCGAAAACATTGTTGGGAATGTGGTGAGATGATTTGTGAAAAATAAGACGAAGGACCAAGTTACTTGAGGTAACTAATCTGAATGAATAAAAGGTGATGAAATGATTCAAATGTGGAAAATGATGAAAATTATAAAAATCACCGGCACACTTTGTGCATGAAGATGATAGCTGTTCATAATATGCACTGACACATTTCAGGAATAAAGTGATGAAAACCACAATGAATCTAAGTTTCCGAATAGTTAAATGAGTAATTTTATTCTCAAAACACAATGAGCTTATTTTCTGTGTTGAGATGAAGAGAGGAATCAAAATCACAAAATGTTAAAATTAGAGAGAAGACTAGTCAAATATGTGGCTGTCTGAAGGCAAGTGTGTAGAAAAATGATACATGTATATTGTTGACAGATTGACAAGTTCAAGGTCAAGGTGAATGAACAGCAAAGTTCCACGTCAGCAATGCGTTGTCATTGACAGGTTGCTGCATGCTTTACATTCTTGTGGTTGTGTAGTAAAGTAAGACTGCTATTCATATCTGGCGTGACAAAATTAGTATTTGAAGATAAGCATAGGTACCAACACCGGCACTCCTGTGCTGTACATTAATGCAGTACGCCATAAGGGCTATGTGTAAAATTGAAGACAATACTAAATGAAACAAAATAACGAAAAAGAACGAATCGCGTTCTGAACAAATATAATTTACGCCAAATTTTTATTGGATCATTTCAGCGAACAAATTTGAACTGGCATGACGAAGCAAATACGCATTTTTTGACTTCGCAATTCAAATTCTACATCGAGAATATAATTTACGCCGAAGTTTTTATTGGATCTTTTCAATGAACAAATTTCAAATGGTTCGAAGAAGCAGATACACATTTTTTGACTTCGCAATCCAAATTTTACACCGAAAATATAATTTACGCCGAAGTTTTTATTGGATCATTTCACTGAACAAATTTCAACTGGTACGACGAAGTAAATAGGCATTTTTTGGCTTCGCAATTGAAATCTTGGATCGAAAATATAATTCTATACTCGTAATACTGCATTGGGAATAGCCATCTCAACTCAGAATGTATACGGCCAGCTACTCTCTCATATTTCTCGACTCTTAAAATTGGCAAGAGCGCCTTTGTTTAAAAAAATATGTACTTATCTTCAGTCGTCCCTGTTATCACTAGCATATAATTTGAAACTGATAAAATTAATGCATTGTCCCAAATTTTCAATTATTGCACCGTTAGTAAGTCTCTAATAGTACACAATACTTGCTATTTTCAACAAGAAAACCTTCAAATACAAATAAAAAATCGTCAAGAGAGCTAAATTTCCAAATTGAACCAATTTTGATCATTTTTTTGCTGTCACAATTAATTGTCAACAAGTTGCTTTTAAAATATTATATTATTTATATTTGTCATGCCACTCGTTACTTTTGCTTGTAAATTATCCAAGTCATTTAATGCTCCTATAAAAATTAAATTTGAATCGTAAACAAACATTATCACTTTACCATTTTGCATAACTTCGGGCATATCGCTTTTCTTATAACTCGACCTAATACTCGACTCGACGATAATAATTTAGAAAATATTTGGCTAGTCGTCGTGCGTCATTTTACTACTTTTGGGAAAACGTCGTATGCATATTTTTGTAATTTGGTCAATCGACGTATCTCAAAAATATTTGTTTGGTCAAATGTCGTGCTTCAAGTAGCAAGGTGAATTTCTTCGAAAAAATACAAATTTGTTGCATCGTCGTTTGGCAAAACGATCGTTTTATACAGGTGACCGACAGTGTGTGTTGTTTAATAAATCTTGCTACAAACGTGGCTTTAATGAACTACTTAGTTGCGTATTTTAAGCTTATGCATCATACGTTTGTAGTGTATCAACAGTTGGGTGCCAAAAATTATGAACATTTTCAGAATTAAGTCTTCAAGAGATGTGTTAATTCGGTAAAACCTATACATATTCAATTAGGCATTACAATAGTGTCAGTTGAATTATGCAGTAACATTTCAATAAATTAAGAACTATATTGCCACATAAACTTCTAAAGAAGTACAGTGTTAATCATTAATCAAATTTATTTGTAAACCACTTGCAAATTAATGACGTTTGGATTGATTTATAAACCTACTATATCTAACTTGCCAAAGTAAGTGTTATAGTGTTATTGATCACTGCATCTATAAAAACAGTAAATGTACTCTTTTCCATAAAGAATACCGAATTAAAATATATTCGAATATCCCGACAAGCTAAAATTCTCTTTTTCATACCTTTGCTTTCTGCATTTACCCAGAAAGCTTGCTTAGTTTGCTGTGAGAGACTTAAGATTTCCCCAGCATCCTTCACCACTACATTTATAATATTGATAATCACATAAGCCGCAAAAGACATATTTAACGTAACTTCTAAAGCCATTTCAGAAAATCGCTTTGCTAAAGATGCAAAAATGATAGTTGAAAAGAAATAAGCTACACCATAAATAGATGGTAAAATTGTGGTCGAAAGGTAACTAAAGCCAATCTGGTTGACCATCTCAATTATTCTGTAACGCAAAAATGCAGCTTGCGTGGGTCCCCATATATCTAAATTTAGTTTTGTTTGTTGGAGCCACACCTTAAGCTTAGAGAAATACATTATAAGTATTGCAGCAATAAAGCACATTGGAAAAACATTATATATATTTATATAAGTATCCAAAAGGAAGCCAGTAAAAACCGATGCCCATTTGATGAACTTGCTGTTGCCACTGGGGTTTGAAAATATTCTGGGCCAAAAGCGAATACTAAATGGATTTTTGATAAATAGAATTGCTGGCAGAATGGGTTGGAAATGAACGAAAACATAGCCAATGGTAATTATTAGATGAGTATTTTCACTTTGACGGTTTCGACGACATTGGGAACCACGAGAATCTGTTAAAAATATATTATATATAAACATATATGTATACTCAAAAAAATTGTAATTGGTCTTAATGTTTAATAATAAGCCTACCCTGAAAATATTTTTCCATGCTGAAAACCACATTAAGGAAGTGCATTAGTTCTTTCATTTGTAATTGAAATAGTAGTCCTAACCACAATCCGCAAGCTCTAGATGTTGCATGAAGGTAAAAATTTATAAATTCTTCAAGCCCTTCAGATTTTATTTGAATTTGGGGCGAGACATATAACCAGAGATACAATTGATCTATTGTCAGTATGAAAAGAAATATTTGTAGAGTGTACATTCGTGGTCCATTTTTTGGGACTATAAACGCCCTTGTTGTCTCGTTGTAAAATGGAGGAATTGCACCAATTCGATGGGGATATTTGTTATACTTTATAAGCATATGTTTATCTTTTGAAATATGTTTGTCTTTTGAAATATGTTTTTCTTTTGAAATATGTTTATCTTTTGAAACATGTTTATCTTTTGAAATATTTTTATCCATGATTTGTTATTTAAATGGTGTTTAACTAAGTTTAAATTTGCTTAAAAGTTTGCTTTATAGGTTCTAGATTTAGAAAAAAATCTTTGCTTGCTAAAGAGCTTCCAAAATAACGTGTGTTTTGGAACGGTGCACGGCAGGGCAATGATTACGTGCTTACAATTTACCTAATAATTTGCTAACCCAGATAGTTGAGGACTGGTTGTCCAAAGATTTATCATTTATTCATAAACAATGAATAATATGAATAATTTGCTAAATTGTATATTTCTTATATGGAGTTCATTTACGTCAGGCTTGATATAAAACCACAACACAATGTTATACGACTACTTCACATTTGCACGATATCCAACTATTTGTGGCCGTTGACAGTTTTTTAATCAAGGGTTGATGATTACTTGAATAGTAGTTGTCAATTTTTACTGTTTTAAATTGAAAGTTTTTTTTATTAAAAATTGTAATTTAAAATATTTATTAGAAAAAATTGTGACATGGTGCTCCAGGAACTACATTTACCTTCACGTGCCACCCTGAGATATCATCAACAACCGGTGTCTGACCTTTTTAAAGTTTGCTCTATTTTGTGTAAAAGGATACTCATGTGGGTAAAGTATCCAACGAAAAATTAGGTTTGTTATTAAAACTTGTAAATGTTTTATTACAAAATTCAATAAATGAAAATATTTTTGGTAAAAGCACGTTAACCTAAATACAATACCACGACGTTTAATTGTGGTAGACAAAAACTGGTGTTTTATGCTTTAAAACAGTTTGCTCAGTTAAACGCCCTGAAGAATACCAATTAAATCATCATTGATTAAATTTCTTAGAAAATTGGCTAGTAAAGTTGCGTTATATACTTTTCAGCAAATTTACCTTTTAAATCGGAACCAAATATAATGCCCAACAATTTAGTTGTCAAAAAAAGTATAGCTTTTTTAATATTGAAATAAATACTCTAAAAACCTAGAGGCTACGATTGGCGTGTAAGTTTAGGAAAGAAGATTTTCCAGTGGCAATACCTTACTACGACAGTAAAATAAACCACATATTTATATTGTAAAATGAGCTGTTTTTTATCACTGGGGAAATCTCAAATCACTCTAAAACGCCTACTTCAATTTTTAGTTTTTTGTGTAGTTCGTATCACAGGATCAAGCAAAATATGTGTAAAATGTAGTTACAATCATGTGATATAATTTAAAAAAAACGAAGCTTTATTTTCAAGAGAAAACTTTTCAACATATTTTTAAAATTATTTTCACAAAATTTATGTATCAATTATTGCTTGAGTAGCAGTAGAGACTTGTGCATAGTTGCAGAATAAAAATAAAAATATAACTTGTTTAAATAGATAAACCAAATAAAACATGCATTTTAAATGTATTTATTTGTTTTAATCGTAAATCATTCACAATTCTTTTCGACGAAAGTATTTTTGTAAAAGAAATTTACTCTGTTATCAATTTTTCTAAAATATCACTGCCGCAAAGGTTGTTGTACTAACTATATGGATAAAACTAAGAAAATAATTTATAATAACTGATGATAATTTTACCTAGAATTCTTCGAAATTTCCTGTTAAATCGCTAAGTTCATTTGCTTACTATGTTAAATCGTTAAAAACCGCTTTGTAGTTTTCAATACGTTAACCACAATAGTTGTTTAATTTTTTGCACTGTTTTGTTTCACAACAAAAATTACCTTATTTTGTCAACTTCTTTAAAACATGCTACTGTTTAAAATGAAGTCAACCACTAGTTTCACTTTATAAAATGTATTCATATTATAAATAGGTTTCTCTTATGTCAAAGTTTCCTTTCACATCTCTTCTAAATATTAAATTTTATTTCATCCTGTTATGTATTTTACCACAAAATGCATTTATTGACTGCATTGTCTAACCGGTTGATTTTGCGCATTACAATAAATACTCTTTTAAGTACCAAAAGTACCACAACCGCAATTGTCGCAGTTTTTACACAATCTACATAATAAACTAATAAAATGTTTTAATATGATGTAATGATATATACGTAAAATATAATCAATTAGCTTGCAATCGTATTAAATAACGTGGGATAGTATTTACCCAAGTTGGTATATAAGCCTTGTTTTCTAAATGACTATTTATCTGTGCGCTCCAGTCTCTCATCATTGTATAAACGTTCAACTAAAGTTGTGATTCTTGACTTGTAAGTACTGACTGAAATATAATTTTAGTAAAAATATTCTAGTTAATTTTTTTTTTCAAATTTCTCAAAGGCTCTGTAGTTTAACACAGAAAAAAGTGTACGCACGCAACATGGCCAAATTGATGTATCTATATATTCCTATATACATTATGTGGCATATAACGGGAGGAAACTCTCAAATATTGAGAATCGCTGATTTTATGGTTTGTGCGAACTTTTATTGAAGTAATTATTGAAGTAAATATGATAAAAATATTTGTTTTATTTTATTTTGTGGTTTTAGCAGAATACCAGCCTTGGTGTTACACAGTTTAATCGAAATCTTTCCATTCGAGACGAAATTATTCAGCCAATATACAATGATTACATAACCAACCTCTCTAAGAAGTTAATCCCATTGTCTGCAATGACTGACGATGATTTGAACGGTTTTCGAGATATACAATCGAATCCGAGACATCGGAGAAAGAATAGAGACGCTGAGCCATTGGATGTGGAAGACAACCATAAAAGGTTTGAGTGGCTTCGAACAGCCAACCAGTTTAACAGAAATTCAACAGGTATCATCTTCACTGGAAGATTAGACCCAAAAGTTTTAACTCAAGATTTCTGCCGAATAATGACAGTAACAGGAGGAGGAAATTCTACCGGTATTTTGCTTAGTACAATTTCAGGGAATAGATTTAATACCACTTGTGGTTCGAATTGGCAAGTCTTTTTGTATTTAAGTAATGTTGATCGAGTTGCCAACTCTTGGCCAAATTTGGTCCACACAAATTCAGTAGTTTTGATAACCGTTATTTTAAATCGATCTTTGATGAACCAACTTATAAACAAGATTAAGACTAATGGAGTTCAATATGGTTATTCATTTGATGCGGACGAATGTAAAAATTATTTTGAAGCCAAAAGCAAAAGAAATCCTTATCTTTACGATTTACTAAAAGATCCGGAAGGTATAATGTATAATTTTCGATTTAAGGAAACTTTAGAAAGTATACAGGCAGGAGCGTTACGAATGTTTAGTGAAAGAGTGGAGTTGTTTGAGGAATGTAAAAACATGGTTTTTAGTAATCGAAACTCCAATCACAGCACCGAGTTAGGTTTCACTTTAACAGAATATTATAAAATGAACGATTTTGATGATTCTGCACGGGATATGCAAGTTTACGTAAAGTATATCACTTTACTTAGTAATTGGACGGAAACGCAGAAGGATACTGTGGTATTTATTGGTACGGACGTAGATAATTTGAACACTGTTGGCTGGTATTCTAAAGACAATAATTCTAATGATCAAATTATAACAAAACGAGAGCAGGCTTTAAAACTGTCAATTTCTCAGTACACACAACCAGCAACAGCGAATGCGTTGAGTACTCAAAGCGTTCTTTTAATGGCTGGTGTTCCGTTGGTATTTATAATTTTAATGTTTGCATCTGCCTTTTATTTTGTACAAAATTATTATAAAAGAAACGCCTTATCGAATGATATAATCCAACACTTCTTACACGGTGATGTAAATAATTCAGATGATCAAGTTAATAATTTGCCATACGACAAAGAAAAGTATGAAATACCTGAAGGTAGTTTTACAATTGATGAGGATAAGCCATTAGGGTCAGGAGAGTTTGGGCGAGTTTGTCGAGGTACAATAACCAAATTTGATGATCAAATTACGGTTGCGGTTAAAACACCAAATCTGCTTAAATTTCATAAAACAATAGTTCAAGGTTTGCTTTCAGAAATAAAAGTACTGGCTTATTTGGGTAAACATCAGAATATAAGTGAACTTTTGGGTGCTAACATAGCTAAATTGAGGGAGGGCAAGGTTTTCATTTTCCTTGAGTTTTGTGAGTTAGGATCTTTAGAGAAATATTTAAGAGATGATTTAGGTGGTCAATTTAGTAGAGAAAATATATTGGACGTTACGGTTTATCAAGATATGTACCGATGGTCGGTTGAGATATGTAATGGAATGAGTTATCTCGCAGAAAAACATGTGGTTCACGCTGATCTTGCCACGAGAAATGTTCTACTAAATCAGCAGAAAGAAGCAAAAATTTGTGACTTTGGGTTGTCTAGAAGAATGTTAAATTATGAAAATTATGTTAAAAGTGGACAAGAGCCATTGCCATGGAAATGGATGGCACCTGAGTCCCTAACGAGTAATACTTTTAGCGAGAAAAGCGATGTTTGGGCTTTTGGGGTTACTTTTTGGGAAATATATTCGTTAGGAGAACTGCCATATCCGGGACTCTCTTGGGAAATTAATTTTCCGCAGTGTTTGGAGTATGGTTTACGTTTACCTGAGCCGAAATATAATGAAAAGGATATGTAAGCTAATAGTTTAGTAAATTTTAAAAAATATTGTTTTTATGCAAGTTTGTAATTTATAACTTTTCTTTGTTTAAGGTATGATTTGATGAAGAATTGTTGGAGGATAAAGCCAGAGGAAAGGCCTTCGTTCTCATGCATTCGTCGTTTGCTTGGGACCAGGGTGGATGCTGGAATTACAGAATATGAAACGGTGCTTTAATTTGAAACCTTTTTTTGAAAATTTGTTGACATTTCATAATTATGTTAGTTAATGGTGAGTTAGGAGAACAATATTTTAGAATTCAATGTCAAAATAAAATATTTATAAAAGTTGATGGAAATAAAGATCTTGAGTTGTGTTTGGGTTTTTTTGTTTTACAATTTATGAGATATGCTTTTTGCCTTAATTTTTAGTTGACAAATAAATTACTTTCAGAACTACACAATCATGAGTATTTCCAAATTTATATTGTAAGCTTCGATGTTTACATTTCAGAAGTGTGTGAGCTTTTTCTTTTGTGCGCAACCAAAAATTAGCTTTTCGTAATTATTTCCTCTGAAATTTCATAAGTCGACAAGAAATGGTTTATTGTCTGGAAATAAAACATTGGCTTATTTGAGTAAACATGCAAATATCGCAAAACTTTTGGGAGCTAACACAGCTAAATTGAAGTATGCTAAAGTTTACATTATATTGGAACTTTGTAAATAGGGATCACTGAAAAACGTTCTAAAGAATTTGCTTTGGATTCTGGAACATTATAATATATTTCATTCTTATCATGCAACGAGAAACGTATTATTGACTGCCAGTCGAAAATCTAAAATATGCGGATTGGGTTTACTAAGAAGAATATACAATTATACAAACTATGCTCAAACTGAACAAGAGCCATTGCCATGGAAATGGATGTCACCGTAATCGATAATATATATAAAATTTAGTGAGAAGAGGTTTTGGAAGATTTAGATTTGTGGTCGTTTGGAGTAATACTCTGGGAAGTATATAGTTCAGGTACTGTACCATATCCGATGCTGTCGTGGATTACTAGTTTTCCTGAAAAGTCGGATACTGGTCTGAGGCTGCCAGTACCGAAGTACAATGAATTTGGTATACAAGTTTTACATTTAGTGACACCAGTTGTTAATTAGATAAATGCTATTTTACAGTAATTAGTATTCCTTACTTGTTTTAAGGTATGAATTTTAATGCAACATTGCTGGAATACACAACCACATGAGCGACCATCCTTCTCTCAAATCAATTATTGGCTAGTAACGCAGAAGAATGTTGCTCAGAATTACGCTGATATGCTTGAGAGCTCTTTACCTTAAATAAACTACACGTCAATTTTATGAAAAGTCCTTCTGAATTTTGTACAATTTTAAGTACCCAATAATATGCATACAATTTCATTGAGAGCAGTAAAAAATTAATTTAAGTAAAACGATGTACTAATAGCTTAAACATATTTGTCCATGGGCTAACGTTAAAGCTCACGATGAGACGAAATGGTTGATATGGCCTTTCAAAAATTGTACACTATTTACACACTGAACCAATTCACATAATTCGATTGCGGCGGGATTCGAACCAATTAATATTTTAGTAAGTAAATGTAAACGATTGAAATCCAATTGCAATGTGCTTTAAATTTAGATGTGATTGTATAGCATGTTAAGTTTATTTTATAGTATGGAATATATATGTTTATTTCAAAAAGAATTATTAATTTAACATAATAAACTGTAATAATTTTTTAATATTATCAATTCTATTCATAAGCTTCGAGATCTCTATTACATGTATGGTTGATGTGTGGCACCGTCTGAAAATATATACTTGTTATTGTAAAATTGCTTCGTAGAGATACACTCGCTATCCCCCAATCTAGCTAGCATCCATACTCATCTTCTATTACATTGCCATCTTTTTAAAGGGCACACTCCAAACCCTCAGCACCTTTATAGCAATGCTGTTCATAGCACTTGACTACAAAAACGTTACACAAAATAACACAAATACTGCAAGTTTTAAGTATTTTTTGAAAGGATTTTTTCTTAAATTTCTTAAATAAATCAAAGTGTATCCAGATTATAAAATATTGTAGTTCTTACCCCTTCACTTGTTTGTATCCACATAAGTGAAATAAAAATTTGATAAACAACATTTTGGAAAAGTTTTGACAATTTAAATTGGTAAAATATCTTTGTTCAATTTTTTCCCAAAAACAATATTATTTTCCCCAAATGAATGGAATATGTAATTAAAACCGATTCTGAATTGAATCGTCAAACCGATGCGTAATCAAAATTAAACATTATTAGGAATGTTTATTTCAAATCTATCACTCAATTGTTCTATCAATTAATGCGAAAAGACAATTTGGTCAAATATTACAATTATTTTTGGTATTCAGTTAGAGCAATGTTTATCAAATATTTTTTCTTATTTCGTCAAACAAGTTAAGTTTAATTCAGTCTTGATCACACTAGATAACGTGAGATGTCTTCAGAAAGTTGCCAGTTAATTTAATCAGACGAATGTGAAGCGTTGATCAACATGTACGCAGTTTTATGTCTAAATTAACGGGCATCTTTCGGAATACCCCGCAAATTATTTAGTTTGTAGGGAATTACATTACTTTCCGAGATAACATTTACTAATAGAGGAATGCCTTTGTTATTAGAACAATAATAAATACAAGCTACAAACTCCATCGATTAATCCTTTCAAGATAAAAAATTGTGATAACGTAATTACCGTTTCCTCAAAAGGCACAAACGTTTACACTTGTATCTACTTTAAACGCAGCCATCTTTTTGTCAAATTACAATCTAAATTAGGAATCACAACTACGTATTTTTTCATAATTGGCCAAATTTAGCAAAACGTTCGTAAGTAATTTTTGAAATGGTGAAATTTACCTTTCTTGTCGCATTTTTTATTTGCTCTGGTATTGCAACTGGAAACGGTCGTAAGCTTTCCAACGAATTTTATTAAAGTTAATTTTTTTTAATCTTCTAAAAAATATTGTAACTGATTTATAAATTAAATTTTCTTTTAGTCCGGTGCTACGCCGAGGTCTGTCGATTAAACAAAACGACCAGGGACTGGACTTGTGAGAAAGTCCGCAATGATAGTGAAAGGGAAGAAGAATGCAAAGACGATTGCGCTGAAGCCACTCATAGTCATGATTTTGGCTTGATGTATCGAGATTGCAGCTACTACTTAGAACATGGACATAATATAACTGACCAAGGTGACGGCAAAGTATGCAGCGAAATGGAGGTAACCAACGGTAGCGACATGTCGAAGATGACACGAACTATTTGTCATTGCAAGACACCTTTGTGCAACCGTTTTTTCAAAACTTGGAAGGATTAAGTTTAAATATATTTTATTACATTTTAATAAAGAAACAATGAAGGGTTGAATTTTACTTGTTCTAAAATATTTTCAAAACTATAACGAAATAAAATGCTAAAATGCATATTTAACTTTAAGAACCGTTTCAAGATAGATGTTTATTAATGTTTTCATAAGACTTCTAAATCCCTACAACATTTCGTTGTACATTACAATAAGTAATCACATTACAAATCGAAGTAATAAGTACATTACATTTATTTAAAAACATGTATCCTTCTTTGGTAGCGTTAAGGGTAATAAAGTTTCTTCGCACCATCCGGAATTTTATACTTGTTATTACAAAAGTCCTTGAAACAGAAGCAGTTATCGTCCTCATAGTCCTGGCCGTACATTTTATACTTGGTTGTAACGCAACCTTCCTTGAATTTTTTATCGCTATCCTCGTAACCCTCCCAGTTCTCAATAGTGTCTCTGTTGTAATATGTTTCTTTACCATTTATTTTACGGAACTTCTCATGGCAGCCAGTTTTGTCTTCTCCTTTCATTTCTTCAAAGCAAGACCATTCATTTTCCTCTTTGGTACATTCCCGTAGAAGACAATTAACTAGAAAAAAAGTGGTAACAAGAGTTTAGTATTTTTACAAGAGGATTCGATCAACAGATTAGTGGTAAAAAATGTTGCAAAACTTACATCCGCTACTTGTTTGTATCCATATAACGGATATAATAATTGCGGTACAAAGTATCCCTCTCATGTTTTTTCAGCTCAAAATTGTCGAACTTAACTGATGTATTCAGATTTTCCAATAAAATCAACAAAGTTTTGCACAAAATAATTGAAAGAGTAAGTTTAGCCAGTTTTTGAGCTGCTTTGTGTGTAAACTGGCTTAAATATTTGGTGCATAGCAAAGTTATTATGAAGTACCATTGCAGCCACGTAATTAAATTTTATCAACTATATTGTTCAATAAATGAAATGCACTCCAATTAGGACAATTTTTATTACAAAATAACGACGTACTATAAAAAATCCAGACAATACCGTCAAAAAATGTAAATTCCAAACATAGAAATTTGTGTTGATACAGACAAATATGGTAAAATATATGAATACAAAGCTATTGTTTAACTGATGGGTTTCGAAACATGTTTAGTAAAATCAAATATTTAAAGAAATATTTTGCATTTTTTATACGATCATTTATTTTTTATTAATCTGTTTGGAATTTTTGTAAAACGAAATTGCTATTTTCTTGAGATAAGGTCCCTTATGTGTGGCTTGTCTGTTATGCTCCAATTTCTTCGTTTGTTGGTAATCATGAAGCTCTTTCAAATAACATTGCGTACAACTGTGTATACCTCACAAGAGAACCTGATTTGATTAAGTATTGGCAAAAAGCATCTGTTATTTGGCTGACCATAAGTTTACGTTTGACAATTAAACCCTCGAAAGCCGTTATATGAATTTCCTTGGCATATCGCAATTATATCCTGAATAAATTAATTTTGTTAAATACCATGGATGTTGTATTACATAACAGGTTCATATTTTTTGCTTTAGATTTTGTCCGTTTCGTTATAACATGAACGTATACCTATTGAAGTAAAGAACTGGAATAGATCTACTGCGCCCAGTCTAACAGTATATAATAAATAACTTACCTTATAATAATCCTTTACCATTGGTAAAGGAAGCATTAATACAAAACAACGGATGTACGAACAGTAATTGCATCTTTTGTTAATATAACGGTAAATGCTGTCATACTGAGCATTTGTTTAACGATTCTTTATGCAAAATATATTTACTGCGTATTATGGTCAGGTATATAACCGGAAGTCTTCATGACAGACTTAAAGATCCGTATGTAAATCCGCTGTTGGCCAATTAATAATAATAAGGAATAAAGTTATATTTCACAATATATACCGTGTAAACTGCTGTTTAGTTTGAATTAAATTTGATCAAAAAAGGTTCATTAAGCACGGCTTGCTACAATTGACACATTTAGTATATATTTGAAACATTTAAAAAACTTTTGACTCAAGTTAATTGTTGGAGTAGAAAATCTACTAAGATTTCAAGATGAAAGCCATTGTAATAAAATTCTGCTTCCTGATACATTGCAAGTTAAACTATTTTATTTCAAATTAATATACCGGTATTATCAGGTTGATGGTAAAAATTGTGGCACTTTATTTTCAATTGTTTTTTCAGTGCTACCTATCACTAAATCAGAATGTCCCTCAAGTACAAGAACACTTCGTCGCATAGGAAATACGAGATACTTTATAATACAAAACACTCAGAAAAGAGGTGAATTCGTTACAATCGAACAGGCTCGTAAAGACTGTTCCAGCCATGGACTTAAACTGGCTACAGTAAAAGACTTGATATCCTTAGCTGTTGTTGGACGACCTTTAGAAAAGCTCGTTTTTAAAGAGCGCATCAAGGATACTTGGTGTACATTGTTTAATTTGTGTGTTTAAGCACTTTAGCGATCTTACAAACAGTCACGTTTATTTGTTTATTTATTGTAGATTGGCTGGATGCTAAATACGACGAAAAAAGTCAGAGATATCATTGGGGTGATAACCCAAAGGATGAGCTTAAATATACATTGATTCTCTACAGAACTCCAAGGTTACAATTTAAATAGAATTAAATTTACTTAACTGGTTCCAACCAAGATATTATTTTCTCAACTTTTAGACCAATTGGAGTGAGTTCTCACATCACTTACAACAACGTTTATCAGAAGGAGGAAGATAAGCCTCAATGTCTTACACTTGCTTTGCCGTGGCTTGGAAGCGCAGATCACAACGACACTACATCAATATTTTAGTAAGCCTTCAACAAATTCTTCACTTATTTGGAAAAAAGATTGATTTAAAAATGCATTTGTAATAAAGTGGCCATCAAACATCATTTGACGAGAGAGATTGCAAAAGTCAACAGAAAAGGTAACACTTAAATACCCATTAGTTTTGTCTAGTAAATTCAATTTTTTTTTTACTTTTTTTGTCAGACATGCTATTTGTGAAGGAAGCAAGAAAGAATGCGATAACATTCAAACAAATCCCTTTGTTCTTGATGAAGGTTTGGTAAACTAATATAATATGCATTTGTATTTTTAATTTGTAGTAATTTTAAAATTTACTAATGACCTCTTAATTGTATCTGTAGACAAGCAACACTACTTTGAAAATGGTCACTGGATATTTGGAGACAGAAAATATATAGTCAATTGGAAACAGGTTTTTATTCAAAAATAACAATTTATTTACTCTTGTTATTTCTGAATTACATCTAATTTGTTCGGTTAGCAAACTTTCAACGAAAGTGAGAAATACTGCAAATCTTTAGGACTTCAACTAATGAATGCAGGAGCCTTGGAGAAGTATCTTATTCCACATATTAAAATGTGGTCAAGAGGTTTGAAACATAAATTAAGTCAATTTTGTCTACCGCTCGATACCAAAAATAAAATATTTCTAAATATTTTAAATGCATAAAATTTTATAATCAGCAATTACAGCCGCTCAGTTTTGGACAGGAATGTCCTACAACGAAGAATCCAAACAGTATATCGACTCATTTGGAAACCCACTATCATGAGGGAGTACAGAGGCTAATTTTACAGAATCGGCCCAATTTACCGGAAAATCTACCAAAAACAGTCCTTTGTTTTGTGTCGCTCTTTCCCAAGCTTATGAGTTCCTCTCTCAAATGCCTTGTAGTAATCCGAAAAGCCCAGGATGTACGTGGAGCTTTATAAGATATGCTCCCGCAAATGCAACAATTACCATGGAACAATTTGTCAACATGCTAATTATAATGAACGTATGTGATTTTTGAATTATTTTCAAATGAGCATCAAGCCACCATATATGCACCCTAAATATCTTGTAATTGTTTATTAGGCGCAGTTGAGTGGTATCCCGATTTCAAGACCAATTTGGACGGAGTTTTGGAAAAAACGGCATTGACGGCAGAATTTGGATATAAAGAAAACGACTTTGTTTTAAGAAGCAAGTACAAAGTATGTATGCTTTCTGCAAATCATAAAATCTTCAATAATTAGAGTATTTAAAATCGTGAAAAATTTAACTAATTGTTGTACAGCAAACGTTTGGACTATGCTACTGTCCAAAGGGTTATCGCATGATTCGTTCAAATAATAACAAAAACTTGGCCTGGGCAACAAAGCCTGCTAATTTGAGAGGGAAGGAAGTATACGAATACGATTACATGGAATCGTATTGGATGGTGGATAAAGACTTATACGAGAAAGATATCGACTCAATCTGTACAACATCCCAACCCGGAAAAGATCAGCGCGTATTTAAGGACGTGAGATGCTACCATTGGCATTTCTATTTATGTGAAAAACTCGGAAGGCGTCCAACGAAACCATTAAGTGTCACTATAGATAGAGCGCCACCTAGTGAATGGAAGGAAGGTGAACAACCAAGAAAGTATCCACTGACAAAGTAATTAATAATTTTAAAACAAATTTCGAGTTTTTAAAAATTACTTTTAGATAAATTTCTACGTTTATAAAATGTTTGTCTATTTTCGCTTTTCCAAAAAATAGGGCGGACCCAGATAATTGCGGAAACTTCCACAATAATACATGTAAATGTATTGAGCGCTCAGCTCTCTGTGGATATAATACTGTTACAAACCAGTGTGTTCCTCGACTATCAAGTAATAAAAATAAAGACAAAAGTTTTAAAAGGAGTATTTATATATGTAATATTATATATATATATTTATATAGGTTGTCCCAAGAATATGTTCGAAAAGAAATGGTGCCAACGGAAAGGAGATCACATCTATTATGCAGTCCAAGGCCTGGTTTGTAATAGTCAACAGCACAATTCAATGTGCAATATTGAAAAACAAGTGTACGCGGGAAACATGGGTGGTAAACAGCATGAAGATATTCGAAATATAAGCTATCTAGCTGGAGGTAACGCCCTCATAGGTTGGGAGTTGCCAAATGGTAATCTCTATCTTCAAGGAGCATCCAGGTACAAGGATATTATAGGAATTCCTTCGAAAGATACAGATTTGTATAGTAATTGGTTTTCCGGCATGTATCAAAATTTGGGAAGAAGTCGAAGCCAGATTATTAGAAATACTTGCCCTAAACTACACTTTGCAATAGATGGAGATGGTCTGTATGAAATTTCGATAAAAACGGGGGAATTGTGGTGGTTAGGTGAAAATGGACATAGAACATTTA
>JAQFZG010002409.1:0-16744 GCA_034695465.1 Entomobrya nicoleti
TACAACATTACTCAAAGTTCTTACATGTAAATTTACATATTATACTGAATTAAGTACTTAGAGGTTTGTAAATTTTAATTTTACAATGGCTCACTTAGGTATGTTACCAATTAAACTAATTAATTAAACAAGTAAATATACTCTAGTTTCTATTGTATGTACCAATAAAGAACATTTTGGTTGGCAAAAATCCACATTAAAACTGATACACATGATTTATATAAATACTACGTAATGCATTAACATAATACAATATAATTTTTTTGAGTTAGGCATATGATATCCATTTGCTTCTACTCTTTTGTTTAAACTGTTTAGATTTTTGCTAAAACAAAAGATATATGCTTTGGTTAACTAATGGGCTTAATATATATAAATAGATCAACCTTTTAATATATTTCAATTCGAATTCCTTATTAAACATGTATCAAGTGAGAACAAACAAAAGTTTAGTTGAATAATAAATCTATGGGTAGAAATAAAAATATAATTCTTATATATTTATTGCTTCAGATATGGTAAATAGGTATTCATAATCTGTACTTCATATAATACATTTAGTGAAAATCCCAGCATATGTACCTGAAAACATACCACTTACCCCTTCCATATAATAATTTTTCAAGCTAATTTCCAATTCCAATCAAAATACTTGGCATGTAAGAAAAAATGTAATGGATTTTTTCAATAGTAATCCTTTCTTTACTTGTCTTTGTGTTTCAAGGTCCACAAGTTGTAAGTACTTCTTGGCATAAGAAAATAGAAGCAAAATATGCTAAGACAATAGCATCCCTTCAACAAGGGTGTCTTATTTGCCCCAGACGCTAAAAAAGCAACAGGTTTTTTTCTGGGAAGCAGTTTGGTCAAAAGTTGTTTACACTTTTAACATAATCACACACGAAAGTTTAGCAGTGTGTAATAAATAATAAATGTGTACTTTGTTTACAGTGATGAATGTTTTGCAAACTTTAATCCTTTGTTAAATATAATTAATACTTGTGAAAATATTCGTGTTAGGTAAAAAAACCAATTTAAACATAATTACTCACACTGACACTTTAAAGGAAATCAATTCAAAAGATTTTCAAATATGAAGTATGGTGCTATTATTCATTCACATTGATATTTATGCATTTTTACTTATTATTTGTGTAGACCATGGATTCATCCAAACTTCAGAAAATCTGTCAAAATTACAAAAGTGACGCTTCGGAAGAAAATTTTGATGAAACTTGGACTAGCCTTCCACCAGAGGTACACACTTAAAAAACAACAACAAATCAGACTCGTTTTTATTACCGTGATCATATTTTATTTACAACTTATTTAATTCTACAGGTTTTTACAATTCTTTATGGATTTTTTGGCCCGATTGGACCACAACACTTTTTGGATCAAGATTTCCATAATTACTTAATCTCCAGAATGAGATTAGTATGCAAAACGTGGCGGGATTTAATTGATGAAAATATAAATTTTGTGGATGTGCTCGTAAATGATGTCACTGTAGGTGGGAATGGGATGAAACATTTACGTGTTAAAAGCTGCTGTGTAGAAGATTTGACAATTAAACTTCTTCCAAACCAAATACTCTCCCGTGAATCCAATTTATTAACTGATATTTCTCTTCAAGGCATTATTACCCCGGAAAACATGATATGGCTTTCAAGTCAAACCCCTAATCTGAAAATTTTACGAATGAAATATTCATTTATTCACAACTGTGATGATGAGATATTTCTGACGACTGCTCCAAATGAAGAGCCCACTATCAATCTTTTCTGGAATCGAATTGAGCAACTTCACTTGGAATGCTGCAGTGTTCGATTATCAACAACGTCGGATATGGAAAAGTTAACATCGATTTTGTTAAGTACCATGCCAAACTTGAAGCTATTAAATATCAGCACTTTATGGAACGCCGCAACATATCAGCTGCTCTTTTCCTTTTTATTGAGACACCCAAAGTTGCTTCACGTACAATTAGATTGTCGTGGAGAGGGATCCCGTTTGTACTCATTTGACAATATGCAAAAGTTTGAGACCAGTGAGTTGGAAAAAATTCAGTTGAAAACCTTAACCATCAAAACAAATCGTTCTGAGGCTGGCTGTGATTTGTTAATTGATTTGATCAAAGTACAAAAATCCCTTGGAAATCTTACTTTTGAAGATTGGACACCTTCAGGATCACATTTCTTAAATGCCTTAAAAGACGGGATAAAGACGAGCCTTAAAAGCTTAACAACATTGTCTTTCACAGCACGTCATTTTGATGGCACTTTAAATGCTCGAGTATTTCAGAAAATGACTGAGTTAAAATCATTAGACATTTGGACACACGATGGACAAAGTCGTCCAAATCACATCCCATATCCTAAAATCGTGAACTTGGTGTGCTTACCAGCATCTCTGGAGAAATTCGAACTTGATCACTTTACATGCCAGAAGGAGGATTTGCTGAAAATGTGTTCAGCCCGTCGTCTGGATAATATCAGAACATTAAAGCTTTTTGGTGTTGGGGACTCAGTTATAACACCAGAGCTTGTGGACATTTTGTTAAATAAGAAGAATTTAAGGGGGCTAAAATTATGTCCTTTGGATTTGACACTTTTTCGGACAGAAGATACAGGTCAAAGGAAATACGTTAAAATCATTTATAGTAAAGATGGTCACATACTGCCAGTAAAGGTTTGGGGGCTTGACGAGGACGAGCCTCTTGGCTTTCATTTGAAAGTGAATTGTAAATTTCTCAGGCACACGAAGGACTTAAAGTTTAGAGCTGTTATAAGCCAATAATGTTCTTGAAATGGAGAAGTGGTTCAGTGACTCATTCAGCGAGTACATTTTGTTTGATTTGGCAAGCATTTTGTCCAAAATTACAGTTTTTTAACACACGAAAAAAATAATAACTTATGTGTTATGTGAATTCAACGGGAAATACAACCAATTCTAAAAAAGACTTTTCTATTTTGGATCTCATTTAAATCCTTTAATTATAAAAGAAAATGTAAACTTAATAGATTATTTTTTATATGAAATTATCTCCTTTGCTTTTACACCACTTATTATTGTTTACTAGAAATATTAACAGTTTTATTGAGTATTTAGGCAACTAAATTGAGCTTACATGGTTTTTCGTTGACTTATAGTTTTTACTAAAGAAGTAATTTAAAAACTAATTATGTATTGAAATAATACTCAAGTTTACACAGCTCATACAAAAAATGGAAAAATTATGCATAAAAATAATAAGTTATACAACTAAATACTAATATCGCATATTGTATCTGGTATTTATGAAAAATTGTACAATCATTAAGAACTTAAGTACAATGTACATATATAAGAAATTGATTTTGTAAAATATCATCTGGATGGGTTGTTAAATCTAAAGAAGAATTTTACGGTAAATACAATAATCATTGTTATTTATTAGTTGCTACATTTTACTAAATATTGTAAATTATTGAAGTATTTCATGTTCCTAATATAAACTTTTCAATTGTTTCATTTGTGTCTTAAACATTGTGTAAAACCACTCACAATTAGAAAATCGCAATAAAATTTACAAAAAAAACTTTTTCTTTGTATGAATAATTGCGTTTTACTTCAGTATGTATTAGAAACCTATGTAGTACCAATAGTACATTATGTCATAACTAGTTTCGATGAAAATTTCAGTGGCTTTTGACCGATACATTTTAATGGTTCGAGCCAGTAAGTAACCGTATCAGGTATGTACACTTACCAAATTTAAAAAGATTAATCAATTTTTTAGTTAGTTATAAAACTTAAATCAAATGGTACAAAATTTCAAAGCAGTGAATATTTTTTACTACTGAAAATTTATATTGGTTGAGTTGCATTCATTTAATTTTTTGACGAATATCCAAAACCATCTTTAGAACTAATCTCACCCGAATCATAAACGCAAACCCGATACCAATGTTTCTTGTCAGTATTCAACGGAGTAACGATTTTTAGAAAATTTGCCTCTGGAAATTTTTCCAAAATATTTGAAGTAAACTGTTCTTCACTATTCTCAAATCCCAAAAACTTAACAACTTGTTGCCTTTCCAGAATTTTATAATAGCGCCTCTTTCTCTCTTCATCGACGTTGTAGTCTCCAATGATCTCGATACATTTAAGTGCGTTACTGGATGGTAAAAGAAAGTCTAAGCTACAAGGATTTTTAACTATCAATTTAATTCGTTTTAGAGACGGCAGTTGAAGTATGCTACTTGACAAAGAGGCCTCCAATACTGAATACTTTTCTTCGTTTGAAAAAGCGACAGGCATCTGGAGAACCAAATTTTTCATTGAACCGAACCACTTGTCACTAATCATTTGAAATACTCTAGACCACTTTAGAAATTCAGAATCTTCGGCATATAAAAAATATAACTTTTTCAGTTTCCATTCGGCCGCCACTACAGATTTTTCCATTTGTTCAAATTGTTTCACCGAATTGAAATCAATTGAAATCTCGTTCAATTTAGGAAGGTACTGTGTTTCTGAATAAATCTCATAATCACTTTCATTCTCAGGATCGATTTGTCGGGTAATTTCCAGCTGAGTAATTGTACGGCCATTTCTTTTCATTAATTCGTTGAAGTAAACAGGTGCAAGACCAGTAACTTGTAAAAATTGCAAACTTTTCAATGTTGGCAAAGGGTTTAAATCAATATCCTCTTGAATCTCGCTAAAAATTTCATCAGTGTCACTCATTTGTTCTGGTTTGAATAAATGCGAGCAGGAAATTTGTAACGTTTTTAAATTTGGCATGAGCGTAAGCCACTGTTTGAACTGCCAATAAAAATCCAAACGATTATTAACAGTTAAGTCAACAAGTTCCAAATTACAATGCCACAAATTGTCCCCATATTTTTCCAAAATCGTAGACATTCCTCTACGGAAATTTTCACGTTCCTCGCTCATCGACCCACTGTGCGACACATACAGATCCGTAAACAATATGTGCCGTCCGGGAAAAGGGTTGACTTTTCTTGACAGGTTACCACCGCCATGTGCTATTTTGAAGTGCTCGAGAAATGATGGTGGATATCGGTCGATATTACTTAATTCTATGTTATTTTCACACATGGAAATTTCAACACAACCCAAATTACGAGGTAACTTATATTGATCGTGAATCAAAGCTGTGTACCGATTAGGATTTTGATACAAATCTTCAAAAGATTTGTTCCACGCAGAACAGATCTCCCGGCATTTGAGAACGTCGGTGAGTTTGAATACAGAGTTTTGTGTAGATCCTCCGTTTGCAAAATCAGATTCATTACAACTTGTGCTGTTATATTTTCTGTTATGTTTTATTTCTTCATTTTCTAACCATGTCGTTAAACAGTTCAGAACTGTCGGGAAGAGAAAGAATTTTCTACGGTGCCCGAGTAATTTCCGAAAATAAACTGACGCCATTGAGCAGTTATTAAGGCTGGCGTTTCCATTGATGGAGTCGGTTCCAACTTTGTCCACAAGAATCATTAACCAAACCTAATGAATTACAAATATATCATATTATTATTTAATTTTGTTGCTTAAGACTCTAATTTAAAAAAAATTATAGTTATTATTGAAAATAAATTATTACTTCGTCAGGAAAAATAGCTGCTAGATGATTGGCGTCTTGGTCCTTACGTATTTGAACATTGAAATTTTCCATTTTATTTGTTATTGTAAGTTGATTTTTGTAATTTATCGTACGCTTGATTTTGCTGTCCATAATAACTAACTTAACTTTTAACAACAACTAATTGTAAAAAAGCTCTTACTTAACTTTGAAAAATAACTCGTAAAATAGTTGTTGGCTTGCTCAGTAGCAAATATCAACTAAGGAATTTTTTTGTTTGTACATTAGCTAATGTTTATGCAGAAGGACATGTCGCCTCATATTTAGTTTAGGTACCTGTTGTTGCACGATTTGTTTGGATTCTGTCTGTCTTGATAATGAATATGCGTGAACGTAGATACATATGTAAGCTTGTCTATGATCGTGCATGCATTTTAGTTGAGTTTTTCTGTTTATATGCACGTTCCGAAAATTGTATACAACTGCGCCGTACATGAGTACGTTTTTGAATCGCTACTTAATAGTTGTTATTGGATATCACATCCGGCTGAAATTCAATAAACGCAGTAAAGGGCACGTATGCCTTTTTCACTCACATTCAAGCTTATATTAATTTCAACCGGATTATATCAGAACTTAAGTTGTAAAATGATGTGGTTGCTGTGAAGCTTTTCATTTCCTCTTGTTGAGCTTTATTTGGCAAAAATGTATCAGTGAATACGACAAACAGTACTGTTTACTTTGATTCTAAACATGTTAAGCACAAAAAAGTGTATCTGTGCTATAAAAGACTTTGATCACTAAATAAGATACGAACAAGTTATTTCTGGTGAATTTCGCGTTACTCTTTTTTATTGAACACACGTTTATTGAACTATTTGAAACTACTCTATTACAATGCACAAGCACATGTAGTTATTATTTATGAAAATAAGCTATTTTTCTATCGGTAACCTTAAATCAAAATCTTGTTGCAAAATCAGATAATGATGCATTAAATTAGATCGACGAATTTAATTTTTCGGTATTAGCTTACAATATGACTGCTTGCAAATTCAAATACAAATCTTTTATCGGTAATCAGCTTAAGATAGTTAATGCATTGGTGTTTAACGTTAAGTTTGCAGTGTAATAAAATTCAGAATGCTGTTTAGTTAAAAATAACTACGGATATAATATCGACTATGAAATTAACTGCCCAAACTGGTTCAGTGCGATGTTTATAATGGGTTTAGGCCCTTACCTCCCTGATAACTTACCCCCTCCCTATCCTTTACCTCCTTGTTCACTTACCCTCTCGCCACTTAAGTGGCAAGGGGGTAAGTGACCGGAGGGGTATGGGCCGGTAGCGGTCTATAATACGTTTGTACACAAAAATTATTCTCAGCCTGAATAAAAAAGACCGTAATTATAATAGTAGAACCGGCCAAAGAATAAGACATTTTTCAAAAAGTACCATAGAATATAGTAATATTCTACCCATTTGCCTTCTTGAGAATTTACATTATGATATGATATTCGACTTTATGCTGCAAAATGTTTGATAAAGTAGTCAGTTATTTGTACAATTAAATGATATGTTATATAGAATGTGAATGAAAAATAAAATTAATGTCCACATAGCAGAGCTGTTGTAAATTAGCTTCAAAATATTTAAGTTAGCACTAAAGAATAAATCATTATCATTCTGAACCATTTAGCTTAAACATATTGAAAAATAAATTAGAACAAAATATTGATTTGGTGTTTCAAAGATTTATTGAAAATATATTAAATATGCGATGTCATAAAAATCCAATGATGTTTAATAAAGTAGAAGTGCATGTAAACTTGTAAAAAATATTGAAATGTGATTGTGAAATATTGCATAATCATCTTCACAAGTATTCGTTGTGGATCTCTTAACATAAACGTTACAATGAAACTTTTCAAAACTTTGGTGGAAAACAAATGTCGACACCTTTAATCGAATGGAATATGTATAATTTATTTAATCACATTGACAAATAAATTTTAGTTGTTACATCAGCAATTTTAATGATTGCTCAACTTATCCAATTAAAATAATTTTAAAACTGGTCTTTAAAAAGAAATTTAATTTTAAAATTGGAACAGTGTAAATTTAAAGATACAATTTTTAACTTACAATTCTTATCATTAAAATAAAACTTTAAAAACCTTTAAAATTCAATACACTAAAATGACAAGTGTATAATATAACATGCATCCAAAATTTATTTAAGCAAACCACACATGGAAATTTCCCAGGGAAACTCCAGCCGATCTTCTGATCTCATTAAACCTTCTTTGTAAAGGCAAAACCGATACCAATGTTTAAAACAAAATCCTTCACTTTCTGTCTTTTGAATTAACGGTGTCACGATTTGTAACACTTTCAACTTTGGAAACTTTTCCAAAATGTTTGATGTAAACCTCCGTTTACTCTTCTCAAATCCCAAAAACTTGACTTGTTGTCTTTGTTTAAGCAAGCGATAGCAGCGTTTCCCTTTCTCCTCATCAACATTGTAATCAGCAATGACCTCGATACATTCAAGTGTGCTCACTGAGGATAAAAGAAAGTCCAGACTGCAGGGAACCTTAACAATTAATTTAACTCTTTGCAAACACGACAGTTGAATTGTAGCACTGGACAAGCTTGCTGTCAAACACAAATCTCTATCTGTGTCAGTTTTAGCAACCGGCATTTGGAGAACCAAATTTTTCATTGATCCCGACCACTTGCTACTAATCATTTGAAATACTCTTGACCACTCCACAAAATCTTCACCTTTGTCATATAAAAAGTAAAACTTTTCCAGTTTCCAGTTGTCCGCCACTGCCGAATTCTCCAGTTGCTCAAATTGTTCCACCGACTGAAAGTTCATGGACAACTGTTTCAGTTGAGGAAGGGGTTGGGCTTCTGAATAAATGTTATACTCCACTGCACTCTCATCTCCTTTGTCTCGAGTAATTACAAGTTGAGCGATTCCATGTCCACTTCTGACAATTAGTTCATTGAAGATTACAGATGTAAGAGAGTTGACAGATAAGAACTGCAAATTGTTCAATTTTGGTAGTGGATTTCTAGCAATGATTGCCTGCAGCTCGTCAAGAGTTTCATGGCATTCACGAAATAGATCCGTTCTAAAAACATGGGAGCAGTCTAAACGGAACGTTTTTAAATTCGGCATTAAAGACAGCAATTGCCGGAATCGGTGGTAAAAAATAATACGATTGATAAAATTCTCATCTTGAAGGTCCATCTCGCAATGCCATAAGTTGTCTCCATATTTTTCAAGAATTGCTGTCATTCCTACACGGATAATTTGTTGATGTCGACCAATCGACCCGGCGGGTCCCATAAATAAATTTTTCAATTTTATTGACCTTCCAGGAAAAGGGTTTCCTTTGTTTGAAACTTCATATCCACCGTGAGTCCTTTCAAAGTGGTTGAGAAATGATGTAGGATGTCGGTTAATGTTAGTTTCCCTCGTGCACATTTTAATGCCACCCAAATTTCGAGAGAATTCATCTTGATCGTGTGTGATTATGGTGTAACGCCTGGTATCTTGATAAAAAGCTAAAAATGCCTTGTTCCACGTAGGACAAACCTCACGGCATTTGAAAATATTAGTGAGTTTGAAAACTGAATTGGAAGCAGATCCTTCAGTTTCATCATCAGAGTCGTCAGAGTCAGAACTTGAACTATCATAAAACGAAGTACTTCTCTTTTCTTTATTCTCCAACCATGTCGTTAAACTGTCAAGAACTTTTGGGAAGAGAAAGAGCTTCCTTTGGTCGGCAAGTAGCTTTCGAAAATATGGAGACGCCAATGAGCAGTTGGTCAGGCTGTCTGTTCCACTCTTGGACTTGGCTCCAATTTTGTCCCCAAAAATCATCAACCAAACCTAGCAAGTAAAAAAGGCAAGTTAATGTATAAAAAACAGTGGCATTCACGATTCTTATAATTTATTATCCTGTAAATAAACAGCGTTTAATATATTTTATTTTCAATTTTACCTCCTCAGGTAGAATGGTTAATAGTTGATTAACATCCTGGTTTCCATTTGATTCAATTTTGGGATCAGTGAAGTCTTCCTTTCTACGTTTTAATCCAACTGAATATTTGCTACTTCCAGCACGCTTACTTTTTCGACCCATTGTAACAAATTGAGATAATTAATTTTTTTAAATCACTTTAATTATCTTTTTATTTAAAAAGTGGAATGTTGCAAGAAGCTGTTGTGTCTGTTTCTTTGTACTTCATGCACTAAAATCAACATGTGTTATTATGTTTACACTTTAAAATGAGGATATGTTCATTATGTTCAATGCGAGAGACAGTGATCATCTGTGAATCAGAACTTGTATATCTGTCAGTGTTATGCATGTCTCTCCGTTTCACATAGTATTCACATTCGCTGGTCAGGCTTGTGCTACTATGATATTGATAAATGCTTATTTTGCATGACCGTAATGCATTTACTTCTCTTTGTTCATACTGGAATTTTAGAAGCTATAGGTATATGTCACAATCCTCAAAAATGTCGTATAATAAGTGAAATGGGAGTAGTAAAAATTTATAAATACAAGTGTTTTTACTATGAATTCATTTACGAGAAATTTAACGAACAAATTTAATTCCATGTTGAATATATGTTCACAATAATTTATGAATGTTCTCCACAATCATTTATTTATTAAGGCTATTGTCTTGCATTTTACAATTTTAAACAATTAATCCAATTTATTTACAGAATCCAATTTTAAACAAGTTACTATATTTACTTTGCTTCCAAAGTTACTTTTGTATTGTCATGTTTTGCACAAATCCAACTAAAAAGTATCAGGTTTTCACCATTTACTTACTATTAATAGCACTATACAAAAACAGTCTGTCTTGGGCAAGTAGAGTTCATATTAGAGATTGCTTATTTTATCCTACGATCATAAATAGATAGTAATTGTTGCAAAATGTATTCTTCAGCAATGGCAAAAATAGCAACGATCCCTATATGATCATGACTGACTGATCAAAAAGGTAAAAGATTTACCAACAAAAGGCATGGCTCAGAAACTGATTACCCAGCATTACTTACCCCACCTTGTTCCCTATCTCACCAAACAAAATTAGAATGAAGTAAGATGGTTGATGTAATTATTCCATTCATGACACTTTGTTAATTTAAATATGTTTTATTCTACAAAAACATTTTCAAAATGCTAATTTTTAAATTATGAAAAACTAACGTTAGTGAAACATAAGTAAATGTTTAATTTTAAAGATTAGAATATTGTGATCCGTAATGTAGAGTACATTTAATTTTTACGCATCAATTATTTAACAACTACAAATATGCTCAAGATAATACTATTCCTTCGTTAATTTTACAATTTCATCCGCTTTATTTAAATTTTTTATTTCGTCTTTCTGTATACTTCGCAAATTACCTATTCTTGTCCGTTTTTGTCCAAATTTAAGTTGGTTTATTTTTCTCAACTCAAAAAAGAACAGTGCAACCGATGCTAAAACAACTACTAATTTCGTACAATTGCCCACAAAGTTACAAAAATAGACAGCTTCTTTCACTTTTTCAGCAGTTTCCTCATCCAGTTCAGCACTCTGTAAAACATACATATATTTAAAATTAACTAACACCTATACTTAAAATCCAAACAAAATCATAATCAAATTTACATTTTTCCAACTTACCTCCTCGATCCACAACAATGGAAATAGTAAGTTATCCACCTTATCCAATCCTGGTATACTTGACACTTTCTCCAAAATCAAATTTATTTGAATCCTTTTGGCTACCCTCATCGGTGTACCCGTCCACGGCTCGACATCCAAAAATGTTTGATGTTTTCCCCTCTCCGCTTTAATCCCATCCCCAATTTTCTCCAAATACTTGTTATCCACATCTAAAAAGTGAACCTGTGTCATGGCAACAGGAGCTCCATCCTTACAAGGTCCCAAGTCAAGTACCCCTTGCCCCAGACACTTTTCTCTATTCGTATATCCAGTTGGACAGAAACACAAATTCTGCTCGCTGTCCTCCAATAAATTGATTGGAATAGTAAATCGGTAACCATGGATACCGTGAACGTTAACTTCACCAGTATAGCTAAATGACATTGTGCGGCATACATCGTCAACGAAGATGTCCAATATTTGATCCTTTTCAATTAGGGGAGCAAAAATTGAGCCATCAGTGCCATTGATTTGGTTACAGGTTGAGTTGCATCCACCCTTCCAAAAATCCAAGTGTGTCTCATTTTTATACTCGACTATGCTTCCAACTGGGTGACTATTTTTAATGCCAGTTTTTACAGTGAACGGCCCCCTCGTCGTATCATTTTGCCGGACAAAATATCCGAACGTATTATTCTCCATAAATTGTATCCCAGCATCCTCTTCAAGTCTTTCGGAAAAGGGAACCTTCCATCCCTCAAATAACACTTGTTCTGCAGTACTTTCCATAAAAATGGGCTCCTTATAATTTAGGAGAACCATGTGAGCCATGTGGCTCAAAGGCCAGATAAAATCCTTTTTAATTTTAACAGCAGCCGAAACAAAGGGCACGTTTATTAGAGTCACAACTTGGTCTAGTTTCCATGGATGGCTTAGCACTTCATCGAAGTAATAATTATTATGCTCTTTGTACGTCACTGTGTCATTTTCATTGTCAAAATTGATGCCAACTTTTGTTCTATTGATGCGAAACACAAATGGACCAATTTCTGTCAAATTTGGAGGCATTCCCTCCAAAATCTCGCATGGATTGGATACGTTGAATAGGTAAACTTTGTGATAAAGTGGGATAGGTGGATGGATCCATATCGAGTACAGCTCTGGGTTTACTTCAGGTGAAATTACAACGGTCTAAATTGCATACACATATATTTGCCATAAAACAAAAAAATCAAAATTTTGTAATTATCTTGTTTAAAATATAATTTTACCTTAATTATCTGCATTCTTATAAGCTTCGGCATGATATACCAACCAAATAATAATAAAAATGCTATTGCCGAAATGACAATAAATCTGCTCATTTGGAAAGTTGGTGTCCACATTTTGATCACGGCACTGCTTCTCTTGTCTCTTTCAACTTGGTTTCATAACTAATCTGGGAAGAAATATGGGTTTCCGCTGCATCATCATTTCACTATTTTTTACGTTGAGTATTACCAAGCAGATTTTTTCACAAGAAATGTACAAATAAGTTTTTTTTGCGTTTGTGCAACAAATGCATATCTGAATAAACCAATAGGATGATTATATAATTTTACCTATTTTTCCCAGAATGATACCACATGGGAATAAAATAGCAGATAAGTGCAATATTCTCTTTTCAGCCGATTTTTCTGTAAGAGTCACACAGAATAAAGCTTGTGACAACAAAATTGAGTAATAGATGGAAATCTGGAAGCAATAAAAAATGAAAGGGAGACTCTTGCTATTTGTCCAGCGAAAACTGGTTTTCGACAAGCTGGTTATATTGATAGCAGACGAAATGGAGTCTTATTAAAAAGCTGTCTGGAAATATAAATGGTTACTTTGGAAACTTTTTTGCGGATTATGTAACGCTAAAGCACTAATTAAAAAAGGTTTTAATCAGCTAGTTATTACGTAGCTGAAAGCGAAGTTTAGCTAGTATTGACTCTATCGTGTTTGTCCGTCTGTCTGTCTGTCGGCACGGTAACTCAAGAACGCGTTAACGATTTCGTTTAAATTTGGCATGTATGTCACTATGGTCAAGGGCAAGAACTCATATTGATTTTCAGCCCCCAAGGTCAAACCCAAAAGGCAAGGTCGAAGTTTTTCAACCTGTTCATAGTATACATTTGAATAGCACAATTAAAAACTCTCTTTGAGTTTATTACACATCTTATGTCACTTTAGGGCCTCAAGGTGACCTCAAAGGTTCAGAAATCGGGGTCAAAGTTTGGAGTCAAAGTCAATCGGGGCAACTTCAACCACATGGCATGTGACATATCATTCGAAAGCAATTTTCATTAGCAACAACAATGACCATAACTAGCGTCGTTATAAATCGTATTGTTTCAGCTAAGTCATTATGATCGCTCTTACATTGTCTATAAGTGTATTTAAATTTAAATATTCATTTTAATTTTTCAGTTTGGAGCTATTTAAGAAGAAAATTATGTCTCGCTCCTATTTATTTACGTGTGAGTTGAATGAAAGCAAGCAATGGAAACAATATAATGTTTTACAAGTTTTATAATGAAGCTTTTCATGCTAATGAATAGATAGCACAAGTTAACATTAAGCAAAAAATAACGAGTCGATTGGATGTTGCATTTGCGTGAATGGATCGACTAGACTAGTGAATGAATAGCGTTATGCACAAAGCAATGCAATCATTCAAATGATGTTTTTGCATACATGAAATAATAAAGCGTATGGTTGTCTTAGATTGTCATGAGTGCATTTTTAACAGGGACAGGAAATACCCCAGACGAGTTTCTTATTCCCAATCCAAATGATCCCAAATTAAAACCTGTTTTTAATACGAACAAGCTCTTAGAATTGATGAGGTTGAAAATATTTTTAGCCCACACGGCATGTGAAAAAGATTTTATTTGAGTTGTGGGTGGAAAACTAGTTCTAAGCTGTTAATGATGTTAATTGAGACTTGTGTTTTATGCTACGTTTCAGTGTTCAAAACTTTGGGAAGCTGAACTTTTTCTCACTGCTAAATTTGGAAGTTCTAATTATTTTAGCATTGTTGCTTTAGTGAAACAGGTAACTTTTACTTTTTCCTTAACCCATTCCACGAAGCTTAGGAAAGTAGTCCATTTTGTCTTTTGTAAATATGGGTATTCAATGTCAGAATCCTTTTTTTTGTAAAAGCAGACGAAAGTAAAAATAGTGGATCTCAGCATGGTAATAACTGTGTAATTATATGCTTCCGTCTGATATTATCAAACTTTGACTTCTCTTTGAAATTCTTAACGGTCACTGCGTCTTGGTAATTTAAAAACAAAAAGATAGCTTATTGTTCATGTGCTGTACTTTGATGAACACATGATGTAACATTAAAGATGTTACCTTTTTGTAATCGGACCGGGTTTCATTTTTACATTTGCATTAAAGTATTTGCTAAAAAATACGTAAGAAATGACAACAAAAAATTAGAAAATAATAATAATTTGTCAAACGCAACAATGAATAAAATACTATTTGTAGATGGTATTTATTTAAGTATCATTTAAAAGTCATTTATTTTCATTCTAACATTTACAATTTGTTTGAAGGATGATAAATAAAGAAATCATCGAAAATAAAATATGATTTTGGTAACACAAATATATAAATATATGTATATGTATGACTATATATTTTTTCTCCGACAATTTTTTTTCAAATCCTTACCACAACAATATTTAAGAACTAATTTATGAGCAACTACCAAGCCCAGCGTGTACACACACGATATTCGATACGGCACTGTGTGCCTTATCAAACTCTAGCAGCTATGATAATGATCTTTAAAATCAAATCTGAGCGCAGTAGTTTGAATTCCCCCCTTGACTGTATGTATATGTGTGTGTGAGTGTGTAGCAGTAGAAAAAAACGCTTAAAGAGAACTATGCATTGCTCTAAAGGGAGAGGAGAAGGAGACTGAGCAGAGATATGTACACAAAGAACATGTGAGACAGGCTTTACGAACGGAAAGCAAGGCAAGTGATACAGAATGACGCGTTTGACGGCATACTAGTTGAGCCCACTGTACACAATCAGGCCAATTTTTTAAAAAATTGAGTCAAATGAAGCCAAAATTTACATTTTTGGATGAAATTTTTTCCCCTGACCCCCCCTTGCCCCCAAGGTCATCCCCCCTGGCGATGCCCACACGACCTCCTGAATTTTTTTTATGTAGGGTTGTAGGGCATGTCGAAAAACATCCAATTCCGTTGAAAAACCCCAGGAGGTTTTGTGGGCCTAAATATTAGGGCGATTTCAAAATCGACCAATCAGCAAGCAGGGATTTAGTAATTTCAGAAAACTCGTGACACTGATGAGTTGGCAAAACAATAGCTGTTCTTTCACACGAGGAAAGTTTTCTAAGTAGCACTTGTTTATCGTAGTCCCATAGCTTAGTTTTAAAGTTGTTCAAGTCTTGACTTTTTCCAATCCACGGGTAACCAATCTGAGCGATAAAGTCTGCTATTTCGTTCTGAATCTCTGAGACATCGTACACTTTTTTATCTAAGTTTGGTAAAAATTTAGAGTGAACGTTTCCTATTGAATTTAACTCACCCCGAATTTCAAAAGATCGAGTGTAATTTTCCGCCCGAAAAATGTGGTGTCTTTTTGCATAGCTCACGGAGTAAGAATATATTGAGGATTGTTCATAAAATAACACATACGAAAGTTGGCTGTATACTGTAAAATCGTTTGTTATTAAATCACTAAAATTTTTGTATGGAACAATTTTTCTGGGCATAGTCATCCTATAAACGTTATCACTCTTGTATGCATTATTTAGCACAAGAGCTGCCATTGCAAATCCAATTATAACGTATCTAAAAGACTGTCTTTTAAGCACGAAACTGTTCAATGGATTGTCAAGTCCTATTAATATTCGAAAAGTGACATCCAAATATTTTAAGTATATTTTAAAACCTGCCACTGCGGGAATGCCATGTAATATTGGTAACATGGGTAGAGTAAACAGGGCCAATAGGATTCCAATCCAGACCTTCTTTCGATATACGACAATAAGCTCTTTGAAAGGTAGCAAAGAGTAACTTCTCTTGCCGCAACTAACAAATCTCAAAGTATTTACCTTATCTTCAATAACAACTGCCTCTGAATTGAACAATATATTTCTTTGAAGTTCTCCTGCAAATTCAAAGTAGACAGGGTTTTGCACTGGAGTTGGAACAGTATTTCCATTCACACACTGAGGATCATTTGACGAAACGCTTTTCGCTTTGTAACTGTAATTTGCTAATATTGACTGCCATTCGTGTGCATACGCGTGCATAAGTAAATCCTGTGAGTCTATGAACTGCGCTAGAAAAAACTCTTTACTATTTGAAATAATGCTGGAGCAAGAAAGAAGGGCATAACCAAATGCGTCTCTCACCTTGCCCATTGAAGTGATAGTAGGCACTTCAAAA
>JAQFZG010002410.1:0-16740 GCA_034695465.1 Entomobrya nicoleti
AGTTTGAACATTTACTTTCCAAGAAAAACACCTGCTTCTTTCACGAACAAAAAGCTATCCCATAAACTACAGTGTTTAAGTGCAATTTTTAATACGAATTTTTTTTCTACAGTGAACATCAAGAAATATGTATGCAAAATAGGCTTAGTAAAAAAACCTACACCATACACGACACACTCTATCTATACTCGTTACTTTTTAGGCTCAACAAAAAAAACAGCATAGCAGTAGCAGCAAGAGCAGCAGAAAGTTTCAAGAATTTTTTTTTCGGAAGGATCAATATCGATTTTTTGTCTCTCTACTCGACACACTATCGTGCTGAGAGAGCTGTATGTATATTGTGAGCATCATGGGTTTGGCTTTTTTTTGGAGAAAACAAACCGAGTAGAGAGAGCTCACAGCAGCGAAAAACACAAGCCTAACTCAAAAGTTGGGAAAAGAAACATTTTAAAAGTATGCTTATGAGAGAGAGATAAAGTTTTATAAGAAAAACCCATAAACACAAAACTCAAGTGTATATCCAGAAAAGAAACCACTTATCAAAAACATATTCCCGTTTGAAAGTCATTTTCCTCCAAAAGAACGACACAACAGAAAGGAGCAAACGACCTAAAATGCCTAGCTTGTTATTATGTTTCAAAAACTAATAAAAACACTACTGGCTGGCTTCCTAAAAAAAACTGTAATATGCCAGGGTTTCTCTTTTGCTCACACACAAAGAGTCACACTTTCGGGCTCAAAGTAATAAAAAGGGAAAAGTTTTTGAAACGTTAAATTAATATTCTCTTAAAACGTAAATACCAAAACACACACACACACGCTCTCTCGCTAGTTAGTCTAAACGATGCAATAAACAAAACAATGAAATTTGAGATTACAATTTTGTACTAATCGTAAAAACGAAAAACTATTTTGTTAAATACACTCTCACGCGAAAGTAGAGAGCGAGATTGTGTGTGTTTGCTAGCTATAAAATCAAGAGCTTGTTAAGCTTTTTTTACAGTCATTTTCCAAAATGTTTAAAATGATGATGTTTTTAAAGGCCCTGGTTTTATATAATACCCAAATCTTATGACATATCCATATTCAATCCAAAAACTCTGATATGTAGTACATGTTCTCTATGCTCTCTGGTTCAAGTACAAATAGGGGCAATAATATATTCAAATTTTGAAAACATTTCAAACATGTTTTTTGTGTTACTTTGTCCCAGCATCTTGTTTAATGCAAAGTAGACATGAAATATTTCAGTACAAAACTCCGGGGTTAAAAAGCCCGAGTTACTCTTTTTTTCAATTGGTTCCCCACACACACGTTTATACAAAGAAGTTGTAAAAAACACACAAAACACACGACATACGACAATATTATATAGCGTTAAAACAATAAACGAATGGCTTTCGAATGTTAATATTCTTTTTTTGGTGGTGATAAAAGGTTATTTAAATAAAGTAACGTGTTTCTATATATATTCGTCTTGCTTTAAAAAGATTTTTGGAGAGAAAAAACGTGAGATAAAAATTTTTATGCCGGGGAAGAAAACGTTTGAAACATAAAAAGTATAATAATTTGCAGCAAACCGTTTCGGATAAAAAATTGACATGCATTAAATAGAAAAAATCCACATGATCAAACACGAGAAATAGTGCAGTATATAGATTTTTTTAGAACATATCCTCGTGTTACACAAAGGTAAATATTAAAAAACATGATCATTACACACGATATATAACGCAAGCATATGTAGATTTTTAAAGGGTATAAGATAACAACTACAATTTTTGTATACAAAATCATTTTCCAAAAAATTAACGAAACGAAATTTATATTCGCGGTGAGAGAGAGAGAAGAGTGCAGACATTCAAGTAAAACGTGATTCATTTTTTTCATGTATAAAAAGAAGTACGCGTAAAAAAATACAATGTCTCCTTCTCTTGTGAGAGATAGAGAAAAAATGGAACACTTGTAAAAAAGAAAGGAGTTAAGTTTGTTAAGAAACGAGAGAGAGAGAGAAAAGATGAAGAAAAACATTTTATTACGTACCTTTCGCATTGACGAAGTGTCCACGACGCGATAATCCACAAGGACACCATGAAAACGAGTAACACTGTGCCAGGACATATAGTCATCAGTGTTTTTAGCACGAAACTGTGTTTGGAAAGACAAGAAAATCCCATATTTTTGTATAAAATATCAATCTGTTCTCATAAAAATCAAGGATTATGTGTGAAAAAAGGACCATGGCATTTTGATGTGAGCTATATGCTGTATGGAAATTTTTTTGTAAGAGGAGAGGTTTATGTGATTTATGAAAATGGCGTTTGGTGATTCAAAGATGTGCTTTCAGTGAAACGAGCGACAATGTCCTTTTGCCATTATAATTTTTTATATGAGAAGGAACCTCACCGTGTGTTGAAGTTGATACGATTGAGAGCACCGATACTTCTCGATGACGCGTCTGTGAAAAGCTTCGAGTGTAGAAGCATCACACGGCATATCAGATAAAGACGAAGGAACATTGGTAGACTCAACGCAACATCGATTGGCACTTTCTATTCAAGTGGAAAAAGAAAAAAAAATATTTTAAGCGTCATTTCTTTTGAAGATTCATGACATGAAAGTTTCTTTTGATGTGTGTAAAAAAAGATCACATCATCATCTGGCTTCATACGCTTCTTTACCTCAGTTTTCATGTATCCCCCGTGGTTGGCCATTTTAGTGGTCCAAATAAAATCATACTTTCCAGGCACTGGGTGAATGGCGCAAACGGCTAGCTCTAGACCTATTTGTGCCATCCTTTGCCATGTCATCGCTATCCTCCAGTCGTCTGCGCAGTTGTCTATCATAAATAACTGGGAGAGGAAAAAAACGAGGGAAAGTGGTTTGTTAGCTTAACGCATTATCATTATACGTAATTCCCTAGAATTTTGTTCCCAGAACGTTCTCTTATCAGTTCCACCACCCACTTTCCCAGAACTGTTATCTCGGCTTCAATTTTTAATCCCATTTCTCCGAAAATAGCCACGGAAAAATATTCCTTCCATTCATCAAAAGCTTTAGGCATACCCAAAATGACCCCCAAAAGACAAAATTCCAGTGAATACGTTTTAAAAAACCCACCCCATTGTCCCAACGACACATGTGCAATTAAAATGTCACATATGTCGTATCAAATCCAGTATTCAAATATTCAATACCTTTACCTGTACTTCCAAAGCGTGATAGGCAACTATCAAACCAAGAAGTATAAGGGTCGATACGGAAATCAACGTTTTCAGAGCTGTAGAATAGAAGGATGCCTGAAAACACAATAGAAAACAAACACCATTAAAAATTTATCCAAACATATCATCTGTCTACCAAACTCCCTAATTATCTGCTATCATAATCCCTACAACAAAAGGCCCAGTTTACACATATCGATCCACAGCTTACGTATGAATCCGTAATTCAAACTAATTACGTTTAATAAAACCTAACCCTTGTCCACACACACACACGACTACAATATTCCGTGACAAGCCCTACAAATAATATTATCAAAGAGAGAAAGCCTGCACACACGCCTACTTTCATTTCCCTCGATAATAGCTCGATCCAGTGTGTGGTGGAAAATCCCATTGTGAACAAAATGAATAAAAAATTTATCGATTGATCTACCAACTGGACACCATACTCACCTTGTCATATATATTCGCCGATGAAAGTTCATTTTCCAGCACCATAAACCCAATTCCGATCATCCCCATCACAAGTGCGTAATCCGATATTCTTTTTCGTTTCTCGAACAGGGCTTTTCTCCTTCCCAGTCGGTATCCTACGTTTGGCTTTGACTTACCTTTATATCACATAGTTTTATAGACTCAAGTTAATTAAAAGAAATATTTTGTGTTTATTATAATTATTCTACAAAAAAATAACTAAAAAAATTCCTACAATACTAATAATCTACAAAATACTACACGCTACGAACAAATATTATGACATGCAATAAAAATGTATTTTGTAAAAAGAGAATCGTAATAAGAATTCATCACGTACAATTAATTGACGGATTACGACTTGCTGTACCCCGTCAAATGCACCAAACAAACGAAAATATTTTCTCATCACGATGCAGGAACAGATGTAAAGAGAGATACAGAGAGAAAACGAGAGCAGTAGCAGCAACAGCATCACAGCGGAAACAATTTTTATATTTTGATGTAGACAATTTATTTTTTTGTTTTTGCAGCATCAGCATGTAGAAGCGGTAGTAGAGGTTGTATACATGTGCGATGTGGTTGGTGGTGTAGAGAAGTAGTTTTTTTTGGTTGTGGAGATATGTAGAATTAAAACGTAGAAGGAAGGAGTAAGTGCAGAGAGAGAGCGACGAGAAAGTTGAATTTGTTTTGAAGTGCACAAAAAAGGGAGAAAGATTTTGTGAGAGAAAAAGAGAAAAAAAACAAAGAGAAAATTCATATAAATAATTTATTTTAAGTATGTCTTTTTCATAATATGCATGTTTTGTGCGAGTTAATATACAGTATAGAGTGAGTATTCTTAGAATTAATAATTTATGTACTATCGCAATTAATAAAAGCATGTTAAAAAAGATAGCTACAAACGTTAATAAATTATTTCCAAACTCAATTTACTTTTCCATCCATCAGTATGATAACGTATATATTAATGTTAGAAAGAAAACATGATCACGATGTTCATGATGAGGACGTAAATGATGACGACGACGAGAAGCTCTCATAAAATATTATAGAGAAACGTATTATTACCGTGTTGAATATGCGCGCAGTTTTCTATGTAATTTTCCTTTTATCTCTGCTAATGTGAGTCCAGGAACGAGAGAAAATATTATTGTTTTGCAGCTTGACTCATGTCATAATTTTCTGTCAATTTTCGGATGATTAATTCACTGGATAATGGGTGTAGTTTTTGCTCAGGGTATCGTGTTTATATTCAAAATTATCTGGGAGTCTACACAAAGGAAAGTAACAGGGCATATTGTGCAAACCTACTTGTATTCGAGGGCAAAAACTCTATTGTCATAAATGACAGTAAAAAAACATGCGGGTATAAGTTATACTTGATCATGTTGCCGTGCTGGATAATAATTTCGAGTCTGTCTGACCACCAGCATGGCAAAAAAGAAGAGATAATTTTCTGGATGGGTTGTGATGGATTAGCTTTTACAGCTTAACAATACGAGCTCTTTGGAGTGTAACACAGGTTGAGGTGGTGGTATATATGGTAGTGCAGTTGGATGGATATATATATGTCTTGCCAGGATAAATACAACACAGTAGACCAGAGGAGATAAAAAGTCAAGTAAAGAAAATGGATGCGTTATTGTTTGAATCGTGACGGTTATTTTATTGTAATTTGAGTGATGGGTTTAGTATGATCGTGCATAAAAAAAGCCAAAGTGGATGGATAGAAAGTGCAGACGTGAAAGTTAGTATAATAGACATGCAAAATAAAATGTGTTATAAATTTATGCGCGTTATTCATGATTATTTGTTCCCCTATTTTCAGGGGAAATAAGTAGCTTCTCTTACAAAAACAGAGAGAGAGAAAGAGAGATACACGTCAATATACACGAAACATACCGATGGATGGAGCCTTATTCCTTTTCTCCAGCTCACCAAACTTTGGGTTTTCAGCGTGCACTCCAACAAGCGCGCCCTCATCTTCTCTGTTTCTGTCTATAGATTTCATTGCTCCAGGAATGGATAGGGTGGACACGGGCTTCCTCAGCTGAAATATTAGTTGGTCCAGAATAAAAGAAAACAGTTACACAATGCATTTTGGGAATTGGTATTGTGTGCTAGTAAATATGATACTCTACATTACGTAAGTGAAAGGTATAAAACTACAAAAGGATAACTAGTTATCATATTAGTTTTTTTGCTTGCACAGTACGAATACAGTTTCGAGATCGTGTCTTTTTTATACAATTGATTCTCACGCATTCGTGTCATTTCTCATTTGTCATCTACGTGTATATTTTTTTCAAACTTTTCAGTTTTAGTTTTCATCAATGATGCTTGCTACACTGGGTATTTTTATGTAGTATTTCGTTCTAGTAATTATGACTAATGGGATACTCGTTAAATTTGAGTATTTTTTTGTTCTAGTAATAATTGTGTTATGTTAAAACTGAGCTACAGTATAGGAATTTGGCACAAAAACTGTGTTAAAATGACCAAAGTGTAAATGTTAATGTTGCAGGTTTTCTTTATTACTATTCTACATGTGTAATGTGATCGTGTTATGTGTACGATGCATAAAACATGAAGTTTAACACGGTCCAGTTACGGAACCCAAGAGACGCTTGTCTACTAAAACTTCAAAAAGCGTATCAAAACGTCTTGTACAAACATCATGCTTTAAAGAAAATCTCACAAGCATTACACAACATTCATTTTCTCAAGCAAGTGGAAGAAGAAAATATACTATCCAGGTTAATTCAATTCGACTATCCAGCTAAATTATGATAATCAGATACTGCAGTAGTAGCAGAACCCAATATATTAGTATCCTTCAAAGAATAAACGAAATTACGTAACAAGCAGCACATTTCTCGTATAATTTTATGGCTTCACGCCCGCGTTATTCTTCCTCGTATCAAATTACCAGGAAGCATGTGAGGTTTTATAAATGATGTAAAAAATTCATGCCACATGCCATAAGAAATGATTTGCCAACGTACGTCCGCAATTTTCATGAAAGCGATAAGTAGCAAGCACATAAATTTATTAATGCCTAAACACACGTACAGAGAGAAGCCATATAAGTCCTAAAATTTAATTAGCGCGTTAATGATCCGGATGACGTGTTTGGGTAATTAAAAGTGTGTTGGGCAAATGGACACATTCATTGGACCAATCATCAAACTACAAAAAAGCCAGTACACTAGCAATTAACTATAATTAGCTTAATTAAAAAAATGTAAAAGACAACTTTACTTTCACCCATGCAGGCAACTTGATCATGATCCCAAAAAACGACCGATTCCCCAAGAGAGAAAGTAACGAAAGCACAGGTATGTATAACACACGTAAAAACTACCACTCTTTTAAAACGATATGCTTATTTCCCTTTTTGTAATTCAACGGTGACGACGACGATGACGGCGAATGAGGAGAAGGAGCAGCAGCAGCAAAAAACTTTCTAAATTATCCTACGACGACAAGAAAAGCTCCTGCTCCTTTTAAAAAACTTTTGACTCCTCCAGCCTAACTACAGGTTTCTCCAGAAAGAAGCACTGGACATGCAGATAACCCAACGTACCTCCCCAACAACGTATTTTGTTCTCAACATCACCGCAATATCTCTGCTGAGTAGACCCCTCAGCTGTAATCAATTGTTTTTCATAATCATTGACTGAATCACAGACTACCACTAAATTAATGATGTTCACATCTGAATTTACACTAAAAGTCAACATTATCAAGAATTTTTTTCTTGATTTTTTCGTGCTCAAATCTTTTTGACTATTTGTAACAGGTCATGTTACTACTACCCACCACCACTCGAAGACTCTGGGCAGCAGCAGTGAACTAGTAACTTTCGCTTCAACATCTCAGCCAAAAAAAACTACCTCAATAAAAACCAGAAAAAAATCGATAAAGAAAAAAATCAAGATTCTTTTCCCTTTTAAACGTTTATTATTCTTGTCACATATTGGACCACTGATTTGTAAAAAAGAAACTGAAAAACAATACCTAATTTACTTCCAGAAAACAGAACACCTCTCTCTCGCTTAAAAATATCTAGATGTTTCTCCCTCGCTTTAAAAAATTAACCTAAAACGCGTCAGGAAAACCTAAAACGTCCTCCTCTCACGTCCCCACTCCAACTACAAACCAAAAATTGCTCTGCTCTCTCTCTAATATTTTATACCATATGAAATTATCAGAGTATTTTTTATGCACGATACTCCTCCATCCAGACCAGCAAACACAAGAGTTCTCTCTCTCTTTCTACAAACCTAACTTGACTCACTCTCCTCAAGCACATACACAGAAGCCACCAACTCCACCACTATACTCCTCGTCGCTGGCGTTCATAAAAGATAATAAACACAATAGGCAAAATACATATTATAGTGGGTGACCCCACCACTCTTACACGTATATACAATAAATATATATACGCTCAAAAAAACTCACTCCCGTTTGTCGTGCACTTTCTCCACCGCTCGTTTCGCTATCAAAAAAGAGGTTCTCTCTCTCTCTCGAAGGCTAAGCGAAACTTTCTTCCTGTGTCTTCTTACAACTTTGTATTAAAAATATATGCGAAGACAGTAAAACATATTACACGTATGGGTTTCTCTTCTTCATCTCTTTTCTTGCTTTCAAAAAAAATTACAAAGGAACATCCAACAAGATGTAGAGAAGGAGAAGGAGCATTAAGTGTCGTTGGATAAATATTCACGTGTGGATGTACTCTCTCTCCAGCAGCGTATGTATAAAACATATAGAGCGCTGCTACTTAAACTGATGTGTATATTCATACGACTATAGAGTTTTTAACGCAAGCGCTAGTAACATCAACAGAAGAACATGTACTATCCATAATAGATAGTTACTCTATAAAGAGTAGTTTTGTACAAGCCCCAACTACTAGCTACCATCCAAAAAGCCCCGATGATAAGATATACACACACTTTTTTTTGTCTTGTCACAAGAGAAAGTGTGCCAATGCCAAATAGGAGAACATCACACACATATTACACAATGAACACAGAGAGCGAAAAACATTGAAAACCCAAAGTAATAATAACTGGTTAATGGGTCGAGTAATATGTGTTCAGGGGATATAATAATATGGGGGATTGTAAACCGAGGTGTGCAATAAATTGTTACGAGGGAGTATTTTTTAGTTTTGTCTTTTTGGAACAAGATGTTACGATGTTCTTAAGCGAGAGAGAGATTAGTTTTGGGTTGCTTTCACTACTGGGCTTGTACTTGTGGGTGGGTATGAAAAAAAGCACCTCTGGTAGTAGTGGGTATGCTGGATTTTTTTTGAGGACACTGTTACAAACTGAAACAGTGTTTTTTTTACGAACGCAACACAATCGCGTTCAATTAACTTGTGTTATTCTGCTGGCTACTGGAGGAAATTGCTCTTTGGTACTGGTTTGTTGGTAGACTAGCCATGTAAACTAGACAAGAGTCGAGAAGGAGTATTTTCCAAACGAGAAATACAATTTCCTTCCGCTTTATTAAGTCTTGCTGATGCGAGTAATAATTTTTATGCGTTTTTTTCGTATGCTGGTCGCATGCTAGTTCATTAGTCACAGTATAAATATATAAAATACGTTGGTTTCTTATCGGAATCCCTGAAAAAAGACTTTCAAAAATAGACTAGACATATTATGACTTGTGACATATATTTCCTCGTAAAAAATATATATACTCGTGTACTACACAGCTTGAAGTCATTTTTTAAAAGAAAATATCCTCGAGTTGTACACGATATGTTACATATGCTTGTACAGCGTTTCGTCTTGAAAAGAACATTGTGTTAAATACATTGAGGTTGTGCTTCGAGATAAGAAGTTTTGCAAATGACACGCTTATGGCACAACTCATTTTTTTCTGGTTTTCGCGACAGCATCGAAGAAGGAGAAACACCAGCAGCAAAAAATCTTAATATTCAAAATATGAGTGTTATTTCTTGGCATGCGATACAAAGCGGTTGTGTGTATATCTTTCTTTCGGCTTACTTTTTTTGTGCTGCGAGGAAACCAGGTTATTATGCTAAGATATATTTTTTATGCAAATGCTAAGATGAAGTTTTTCTCATATGTTTGCTGTCAGAGGTTGGAGGGAGTGAATATATTTAGTGAAGAAGTCAGTGGAGTTCGTTTTTTTGTGAGTTGGAGTTGTTGGGTGAGAGAAGTTATTCCCGATGGTTCGTAGACGATCGTTCGCGTTCTCTTGAGGAAACCTTGTCAAGTGTGCAAGGAATTGGAGTTATTGCAGCGCTACGCTTTTCCGTTACGGTTACTTTGAGTAAAGATAGCGTTGGTTGAAGTTTAAGAGTAAGCCGCTTGGAGGCAGGCGTGAGTTGGTTGGGATATTAGTGGATGGGGATCTGGGTGATGTGAGTTGGAACGTTGATAAACTTAATGGTACACGTTTCAGAGGAACCTTATCTACACAATTTGTGGAAACGCTGGAGGTTAAATTGGATTACATAACGGGTTTCATAAGTTATCTGATCACATAAATTCCTGGAATTCCCATAAAAATCAATTGCCACTTGCAAGCTATTCTAATGGGGCAACTTGCGAAAACCTAAAAAGCAACACTTCATCTTTCAAGCAACGCATACAAGCCTTTTTTTTAGCAAACTATCCAGCAAAGGCAGCAAGTAAAGCATAAAAATCAGTAAAAAAGCGTCTGTAAATGACAATCTTATTTACACACGTAGGCATTTTCGACGAAAAGTTTTTTTTTGCACATTATCTCACATATAGTTTGGTAGGGGACTATATAAAAGCTTGTGTTAACGTGCCTGATAGTTTGGTTTTATTTTTTTCGCAGGAAGAAAGCTTTTGTACTTGGGTCTCAAGTAAAAGTAAATTTTCTACCTGATTTTTTTTCTAACAAGATAAATCCTTTTCAAATAAATTTCCTTACTCTATAAATTCTGTCAACAAAACAAGCGATTGGATTGTTTTATGGGGGTACATACATACATTTAGTCCGAAAATTGATGAATTTCGCCTGGCGAGAGAGAAAAGGTGAGAAAGAGTTTTTTCAGCAGATTTATGATAAATGGGTTCTACAGGAGAACAGATTTTCTATCGGGGACAGCTTTATTCTATCTTTTTGAAGTGTCAACCAACAGCACTGGAGAAATCAGTGGACGGCAAATTCATTCGAATCCTATTCATTTTTTCAATCAAATTCACATAAAATCAATTCCCTTTTCCCTATCAAAACAAAAGGATTTCTAGTCTGTTTACATTGAACAAATTACTTTCATCCGACGAAGCCCTATTGTTTATTTCCCGAAAGATAGCCACTCCAAAATAAAAGGTCAAGAGGTCAAAAGGCACTCTCATGATCTTCAATCCTATCTTTGTAATCTTCCCCAAGAGGCTACTTCCTTCCAAGATTACGATTTCGTTTTTTATTTACCAAACAAATCTTGATTATTATATTTTTCGCAATAAAAAGAATGTTACTTGTCGCGATAAAAAACTAACTTGCTAGTTATATGGCACAGCTAGTAAATAAACATCAAAACTACTATGTATTTTTTTAATATCCAACGACACAACGGACAATGTTCTTCAGTCCGGTTGAATGCACAACACAACAGCTACGATTACAAGAATATTATACAAAAAAATGATCTGAAAATATTACTAGCTACGATTTTTAGTAGTTTTTTGATAGTGCACTATATACACAACAACTCGTGCTTCATCGTCTTTTGTGTTCGTATCACACAACACCCATAAAAAATTAACTAAATATTTTAGTAGTGCAACATTATTATTTTTTGTGCAAGAGAAGTAGGAATTTTGTAAAAGGGGACGTTTATAGTCCACCTTTATTTTTCCTTTTCTGTCTCTCTAGTCTACGGACAATGACAATAGTAGTATCGGTGGTGTGGTGACTATATAATACACACGTTAAAGTGTTCTCGACTACTTTTTTTTGAATATGAGAGTGTGTTGGAGAAAATGTATTCGAACCGTTCTGGCCACGTTTGACGTGAAATTTAGTACCCTTGAGATTTCAGTTTCTCCAGTGACTTCGGTTGTATAGGCGCGTCGGAATCGGGTTCGGCGACTCTGAGCCAGAGTTAAAGGGTTAAGAAGCAATGTATGCTGCGGAGGAACACAATAAACACAAACAACATAGCGGTATTTGTTTAGAATAAGTATTTTGTTTTTAAAATTGGTTAGATCGCGGCGGATAAAATATTTTAGTGTACATATAAAAGGGGCAAGAGGGTTTAAAGTATTTTTTGGTTCATAAAATTTTAATTAACGGGGGGTTTAACTGTATAAATGTTTACTGGTATAGATTGGGGTCTGGGGCGGGGTAAAGTATATGCTGATGGGTCAGGGTAGTTGTGGTATATAAATATAAGTGTTTATGTAAATATTATTGCGCAGGTTATATGCGTATGTATTTTAACACAGAAAACACAATTTTTCTTGTAAAAAAATATATATAGAACTTGAGCTGCTTTGATATTGTATTTTTAGCAGTTATAAATTATTACCAACTCTTTAACACGCAACACGATAATTTCTCAACGATAATTTAACTCAAAAACACAACAATTAACAACTCTTAATTAAATTACATCCTGTGTGGATAAAAAACATGTATCAAAAACTCTGTAAACATTACCCAAAAAAATTTAATTTCAACAAACTTTTAGTTCTTGTCAACAACTTTCAACAGTCAAAAATATCGTAAACTTGTATTTCAACAAACGCATTCCAAGAGAAAGGCGATTTAACACAGAGAATACCCTACTTTACTTGCTTGTTTAAAGGCGCATATAGAGAAAATTCTTAGTATTACGAAACACATGGAACGAATATATATATAACAATTCTACTGAAAAACACGGGCTATTATAATAAACAGAGGGGATATTTTTTTGTGTTATTTTTATTGTTTTTTATAATCGGGAGTGATCCCAAGAGACCTATAAGTGGATTGATTTGTACACACACCTGCCTATAAAATCGTTAACCTGCGCCTTTTCCTCGCGGTTAACATCTGGTGACTGATATTGAAATGAGCTAAATTTTTCCCTGAATATTTTTTTGTGAACTAGACTACTAGAGACCACTGCCACCACCGCGACTATATTATGTAACTATTGAAAGTGGTCGAGTACAGGCATGCAGTGGAGACGACTCACAAGAGCCGTTTGCAACATTGCAACACATCACATTTCAAAATTGAAGCAATTTTATACTAGTCGCATGCAGAATTCGTATAGCCATTAACTAGGCACTATTTAAAATTTTTTGCTTAATTAAAAAATGGCGGTGCAAACTTGTTTCGATTACCACCTTCAACCCTAAATTACTAATTAAATTGCTCCCTACCCCTCCCCCTTCCCCCCAGGGGGTCAAAAAGGGTAACCCCTTTGTTTGGACACCCAGGAAGCTGAAACTTGGTACAATGGTACCTAGTGACCCCCTTATACATAATTAGGGGTATATTAAAGATTTGCCCCTCCTCCTTCCCCCAGGGGGTCAAAAAGGGTAACCCCTTTGTTTGGACACCCAGGAAGCTGAAACTTGGTACAATGGTACCTAGTGACCCCCTTATACATAATTAGGGGTATATTAAAGATTTGCCCCTCCTCCTTCCCCCAGGGGGTCAAAAAGGGTAACCCCTTTGTTTGGACACCCAGGAAGCTGAAACTTGGTAAAATGGTACCTAGCGACCCCCTTATACATAATTAGGGGTAAATTAAAGATTTGCCCTTCCTCCTTCCCCCAGGGGGTCAAAAAGGGTAACCCCTTTGTTTGGGGACCCAGAAAGCTGAAACTTAGTACAATGGTACCTAGGGACCCGCTTATACATAATTAGGGGTATATTTAAGTTTTGCCCCTCCTTCTACCCCCAGGGGGTCAAAAACAGTAAACCGTTTGTTTGGGGAGCAAGAAAACTTAAACTTGGTAGGGAGAGGGGCCAATCTTGAATATACCCCTAATCATATATAAGGGGCCCAAGTAGACATTAGTCCGTATTATAAGCATATTAGAATAGGGAAAGATGGGAAATGATCGGGAAAGGGAAATATTTCACGTTCCCGAACAAAAAATATCACATATATTTAACCACATTCCCAGTTTCCCTGTGTAGGGAATGCCCAAGCCATATCAACGTGGTTTCCCTTGTGGCATGCCCACGATGAATTGTAATGACATTTCCCGTGTCAAAAACGGACTAAATATTGAACGATTTCGCCCATAACTAAATTATGCATAAGTATGACAGAAGTACACACACAACCAAGCTTTGCTACGACCATCCTTCAATGACCACACATGCATCACATTGAAGCGGGCATTTCAATAAGCGTGGGATTTACATTATACCAAGCTAAGTATAAAAATATAAGTGTGCTGGTGTAAATTGTTTTAAAACATTGAAAATTATTAATTAGTTAATTTAATTTGTACTATGGCAAGACAAGCGATTCTCAACAATTATTCAATTGTGTCATTCACTAAAGAAGATGATTGCATTTCACTTGTTCCATCAAAGTGGCTGTGTAATTTAAAGACAAAATGCCGTTGGCCAGTTAAATCAGTGAGAAATGCTATTATAAAGAGGAAGAATCCAAGTGATGATTGGGAAACAGTGTCAGTGGAATTACTTGAGGAAGGAATAGGTAAATTAAAATTTAAAATACTAGGGAATAATGAGGCTTCTTTAATATGATAATTTTGATAGAGTATAATTAAAATATGATTTTTTGGCTCTCAGAAGATTATGCTGTAGGAAGACGCCATGAGCTGAAGGCAGAGGAAAACAAGAATCTCCAAACCACTGACTCCGAAACACCAAAGGGGCGCTTCAGACAACGATCAATGATCCCAAGGACCCTTCTGTCATCAACTATAAAAACTAACATCATTAATCCCGTGTCTTCAGATGGTGACCTAAGTTCTAGTGAAGAATCAGGTGTATCTGCTCATAATTTGACGCAATCGGACGGAGATCGAGAGCTTTTAAAACGTCTTGATGGTAAGTTTATTTACTGTACTCCCATAAACGTGAATCACGCCTTTGCCACCTGCTATAATCCCAATTAATATACTACTTAATGTCATTGTTTTAATTTATATATTAACAGCGCTCGCCGATCGAAGTTCCAGTAATTCAGTTCAGCCAACTACGTCTACAGGAAATGTGGGAATATCAGAGCATAATTCTGCTGTCGTGACTGAAGGCTACTTTATTTCCCAGCCAGAGATTACCGCAATTACAGATAGACTAATTTGCTTGGAAAAAAGACAAGAAGGTGAATAATTAAATATGCAGTTTACTCGTAGTGCTAATTACCACTCATTACCAAACAATATTATTGTGTGTGCTTGTGAATTTTTAGGATTGGAGAAGACAGTTGTGAAGGCACTAGAAGAGATTAAATCGGAGATAAAAGAACTTTCTAAGTCTGCCCGAAATTGTACTGATGCAGCAAATGCCCATATTTCATCCAATGTTCCATTTGAACTTCCATTGAAGACAACGGACGAATTGAACTGTTTTGAGACTTGGTTGGAAAATGGAACAAACTATCGACAAATGGTAATAGAAATGCAATTCATTCCAATTTTATGTTCTTAAAGTTTACGTGTCAAATTCTAGAACTAAATTTAATTGTTTAATTTCTTAGGTACTTTATGCAGCTGGCTTTGGTGGTGATAACACCGGGAAAATTGTACGTACAATCCTGGCTCGCATGCTGACTCCAACACTAGCGAAACTGATCAATTTTATTGGAGCAAATAACAAAATAGAATTTCGTAAACTGCATTCCCTCAATTTAGTGATCGGTTAGTTTCGTTTGTCCAAACTTCTGTAAAATAATAATTGTAAATCTGTATATTACTAAATCAATTTATTTGAAAATTCCAGATGCTACTAGAACTAATGGGGGAAAGGAACACGTGACAGAATCAGAAATCAACAACGTTGTTAAAACTTGGTTTCAAAACTCTCGTGATCTTGACGGTGGACGTACTGCTCGGAAAACACCGCAGATTTCTACCCATCCAGAATAAACAACAATGTCATCATACCGGACGAAACGAAGAAGGATTCAGACTGAAGTGAACCAAATGCTATGTGAATTAAGGAGTCAATCAACTGTCAGAAAATCAAATCCCTCCCCAAACAATTCCTCCAACGAACCTCTTAGTATTAGTTATAGCTTAGAAGATCGTAGTATAATTAATAATCCCACTGACACAGATATTGGTACTAATTTGAGTGACACAGAAAATGTATTCAGATCAGCTGACATGTTTACTGAAATCACATTAGGCATCAATAATAGCGCTAGTAATAAGCAAACCCTTAGAGATAAGCTAGGCAAATGGTCAATTCAGTTTAATGTCAGTCATGTAGCATTGTCAAGTTTACTTAAAATTTTAAACGAACAGGGCATTGGAGATTTGCCATTTTGTTCGAAAACTCTCCTTCAAACCCCCAGACACTTAAAAATGACAGCTATCCCAGGCGGTAAATACTTTTTCTTTGGTATTTCAAATACAATTAGGCTACTTCTAGAATCGAATCCAATTGAGCAAAATGTTTTCCCATTATTTAGAAATAAAACAAAAGAGTTCATATCATTGACTATAAGTACAGATGGAATTCCTATTTGTAAAAGTTCGAATGTTTCAATGTGGCCGATTTTATTACGTGTTGACCAAATTGCTAATTCAGCTCCCATAATGTGTGCGTTGTATTCAGGTGAAACTAAACCTTTAAGTGTACACACATTTTTGAAACCTGTAATAGCAGAATTGAAGTGTTTAATTTCTGAGGGGATTTGTATTCATGGAAAAGTTTTTGAAATCCAAATTAGTAGTATTATAGCAGATGCCCCTGCAAGAAGTTTTGTAAAATGCATCAAGGGTCACAACGCATATCATGGCTGTGAACGTTGTGAAGACGAAGGGGACTACTACTTAAATAGAATTGTTTATTCTTCTAAATCAGGTTGTCC
>JAQFZG010002411.1:0-16738 GCA_034695465.1 Entomobrya nicoleti
AACATAATTTATTTTTATACAGTTGCTTTTCATCCCATCTTCATAATAACAATTGCTATTCGATTGAGGATTGGCTCAGAACAGAACAAAACCTTTTTTGGACGCTGGAGACGAAAATAGTTGAATGTGCTGCTTGAGGTACTGTACGGTCAAACGGCGACGACAGAAACGACGACGGAGAAAAACAGGTTTTTCGCAACGCTGCTGTGATTTTTACTTTGTTTTCATGGATAAGAGCACGCAAAAAAATCATAATAAAACGGGTAAAGATAAAAGGAAGGAGGTTGGACGATAAAATATCGCATGATTTCATTCAAATAAACCAGCAGCTGCCAGCGATTCTTTTAATGATAATGTTGCATTGCGAACATACCAGGCATACTATTTAGTCAGGTAAGAAGACAGTTTGAGAAGCATGTTGTTGGTGATGCGGCAATGATTATGACGAGAGAAAAAAATTACGATGGGTGCACTAACCTCCTCCATTTTATCCAGCTGTAGTGTGATGTGATGGGTTGGTTGGTGAAGAAGTGAGAGCAACAAAGGAATTTCATGAGAGAGTTCATGACCCTTTCGTAATGTGCCAACAACCAAAGCTAGAGGCTAGGCTCACTGTCCTACTCCTTTGCAGATCTTTTAGCTTCACATGCTCATAATATGTAAATCCTCATCAAAATTCTAACATACCTTAATTTTTTGAATTCTCACCTATTGTTCTAAGTAAAGAGGCTGGACTTGTGTGCTCTCTACATGATTTTAATTCGGAAGTGAATAAATGATTGCCCCATCCCAATCTGAGGATACCCCGTCCCAAATGAGCAACATTTTACACAGTGTGTGTGCCTCAACGCACCTCACAGTGAACAATTACGGAGAAATCTCAGAACGACTTCAATTCAATTGGAGTTCATCCGTGCTGCTTTATGTACTGTGTAAAAAAGTAGAGATATGTTCCTAAATTAATTGCTGTCATGTTTCATTCAATCAGCACATAAATTCTTCTGTCATTTTTGAATTCCAGTCAATACAGTAGATGCTATCTACTCTGTACACGTACTTATAGTACGCACTTGAAGACAAAATGAATACCTAAATACGTTTTGTTCGTAAAAATAGTTAAATGTAGTATACTTGAGAGAGAGAGAGAGGCTGTGTTCAAGAAATCAGGTACATACAATTTTTAATTGTAGATGATGTGCTTGCTTACATGACAGAAAATAAGGGCCTCTTATATCCATGTCATTTTGACTCATGTGTGTTCCCTGCTGTTGACAGGAAGGGTACATACCGTAAACTACAGACTCAGCAGAGCCACAATCACCACGCATACCTTGTTGATAGAAGGTGAAGCTTTTCTTAAATAAAAGATGCCACTTTTTATTCAAGATCACTAAAAAAAGAACATTCATCGCCATCAATTTATATTTATGCTTGTCGTCATTTAAGCCCTAGTACCTAGCTCTCTGGTAGTAGTAACAATAAACATGATTGGACATGGTTCGTGGCTAAGTAGGAATTTATACGGTGTTTAAATAAAACATATTTTATGAGTTTACGTGTTTGTTCCTTGCCCACCATAACTCCTTGTGCACCTCAAGTTGCCCTGTTTGGAAGGAAAACGCCTGGAGAAGTATGAAGGACGTAATCAGAACGATCGACATAGCAAAGCCATGAATGTTTATTCCTTTAGAGAAAATTATGGACGACAAGAGAGGACATGACCTGAACCTATTTCCCAAATAAATCTGACATCAAACTTTTTTTGGGGTTGACGATTCTTCCTGATTTTCACAAGTACCCAAAAACCTTTAAAATGCACCCTGTACCTCAATCACAGCCATATCACAACAAAAATACAATATCTTTTATATTTGGAGAGCAAAGTGTTTGAATATAAAATGGATGTATGCATGTATGTCTGTTATATCAAATCGTATAATATATCACCCAAAATAGATGTGCACCTGAACTGAACAGGAAGGGAACAAGGAAGAGACTTGCAAGGGAGCAACCCTTTTTTGTGTTCTTTTTTTGGTTTTTCTCACCCTCAGCTATTCTCATCTCATGCACGATCATTGCCATGGACAAAAAGCTTGCTCACCCTTTTACCCTCCTTTATTCTCACATTTTGTTCATAATCTTTAATGTACCAGTTCAAGTACCTTTTATTCTCAGACTAGACACTTTGTGGCTGCCCTTTATTGTTGGTTCCTTAAGTCAGCATTTATGATTATAAACATCCAAATTATATATAATGCATACATGCATGTATTATGTATGTATACATATATGCATATCTGACTATACGATGCAAAGAAGAAACGAAGCCCTACTCCACCCTTTTCTCATGGAAATGAAACAAACTTTCGAAATCGTTCGATGCAATATGAGAATGATTGGAGTTGCTAGAGAAACAAGTGAATTTCACACACTTGGAGCGAAGCCACACGTATGCATTCCTCTTCCAGACGCAGGACCCACAGCGTTTAAATTATTGACCTAGACCCTGACCAGTGACCTGTCTAATTGTAGGTTTATGTATATTCAGTAAATTCTTCTAAATCCCAATTTAGAATGGTGGGATGTATTGACTACAAATAGAGCAATTTTCAACTAAATTCGTGATAATTAGACTAGAGCGTAGCAGTCTTTTAAGATCATATAAAAGTGCCATTTAAACTTGCTTACAAAAAGTATTGTGCCACCCATTAATTCGATAATAATGGTTAAAATGCTCAATGCTCTGAAAGCATGCAATACTTTTCAAGATTCTAATTTTAGTCTATAAATATTTATATACCAATTATACGAATGCTAGTTTTGCTGTTGTTTTTTAGTAAAATGCACAACGCTAGGAATGCATGTAATATATCCATGCCTTAAAACAACTGAACTGAACTGACGCTCAGTTGTCATAGTCATTGTGGAGTCATATCATGTCTCTGCAGCGGTCTAATTATATGAACATCAGATATGCCCTATTAAATAATTAAACAAATTCACGATTAAGAAACACTTCGGATCAAAATATAAATTTCTATCATTTTACTAGGTCTAGTTTGTAGTTTATTTGGCCTTTAAAATACCAACAAATGCTTTAATTTTGTACATTATAACAACAGAAGTTGCTCTACAAAATATGCGGTTATCGTCTCGTCATGTTAATCCGACAAAAACTTGAAAACTAACATTCCCAAATAATGCGTATGTGTGTACATTGCTGTGTCCAATAATTTCGCAACATAATAAAGATGCCAAATATACATGCATTTAACAGCTAAATGGATTGTAACACATTTTACACAATTTTGCCTCCAAATCTCAATAAAATTTTACTACAGCGCTTTAGCAATTAATTGAGATATAGCTATAAAAGAAGTCGGGAAAAGCTTTTTGGGGCATAGCTAAACACTAAATGTAGAAAATTAAGTTTACAGAAGTAAATACACTCTTGACAACATCACTTCTTAACTTGAATTGAAACTATCCATCGTTTTCAAGAAAAAACCGTGTAAAAAATATTCTACACAAGCCGAAAATAGATATGATCATGCCAATAAAAATGAAAGGAAACGAAGCACAAGATTACATTACATGTGCACTGATTTAATGTTGTTGAATTTTATACTCCGCACAACACATGCTGTTGTTTTTTCTTGTACCACATTGTTTTAACAACCGACTACTCTCTGCTTTAAAAACTTCATCATTAGTGACTACTAATTATATTGAGCATATAAATCCTGCCGTTGTTTTTTCTCGAACAAAGATAATCTGCGTCGTCGTCGTGTGTGGAGCACAACATAACATCCTATCAGATATACACATACCTACGCTACACTGTTCCTAATTTCTGCCTTCCGGTTCGGTTGCATTTGTTTGGCAGTGCAAAATAAAAAGCAGCAAGTTCGCTTCATCTGATGATGATAACCATGCAAAGTTTATAGCATATCTTTTGTGCCGGCTCTACACACAATAAAAAATGTAGCGTACAGTCGGCGTCCTTCGTAAAACTAGGACAATTGTCTTTCACCCAAAAACATCGCACTTTTCATTCTCCATCAGTCAGTCAGCCAGTGGTAGTTGATAGCATGTCATTATTACATACAACCGTCGATTTTTTATCACTAAAACATCCTATTTTTAGTTACTTTCTTTTAAATTTTAAATGACTCTTTCAGATATAAATCATCAAAGTATTATAAACGTTTTTTTGGATTTTCCATAATACAAAGGGTCATTACTTGTTTGAACACAACGGTTGAGAGTGAGAACATTATTTGTGTGTACCATAATCATACCTGTAGCAAAAACATTTAAAACTGATACAAAATAAAACGCTTACAAATGCAAAATCGCAAAATAAACATTTAGAATTGTATTTTATAGACTATTAAACTATTTACGAATTATCTAGAACAATTGATCTAAGCTTTTAAATTCCGTTTGTATGTTCTCATTGTGCGAATACAGTACAACAATTTAATTATATCAACTCACATTTACAGTAAAGATTTAAACTTGTTATTCTTCTTGTACACTTTTTCAGAAAACAAATGTAGCCCAGATTTTCTCTTTCAGTTCAAGTGTTCATACTTACAAAAATTAACTAATAATTGTATCTAAAACATTTGTAACTACATGTGAGTTCCAGGGTTAAATTTTGAAACAATTATAACATTTAAATACAAAACAATTCAGAAGTAAATTGTACCACGCTTAAATATTGATTGTATGTTTATTTAACGTGTAACGTAAAAAGTTGTTTTTTGGCGAGGGGAACGGTTAAAATAATATGCCATTCGTTGCGCCTAGATTTTCTTCCAATAATACACCTTCTTCTATACAACATGTTCCAGCTCCAATTAATAGACCGCCTTGGCTCAGAGGACCTGTTCCAAGCAGCAATAATTCACAAGTAGCATAATTAGTTTAGAAATCTTTTACAAATAACATTTTTATTAAATTATTTTCATTTATGTTGCTTTTTCCAATGAGTTTACCTGCTTTGTGAGAATCAAACACGTTTTTCTTTGTGTTCTTTTACTTTATATTGTTGAAGATTTTTATTCATGAAGATAAAGTCTTTCAGCATTAATATCTTTCTTATTACAGCAAGGAAACAATGCTCCATTTGTTCCACCATGGAGGAAAAATATTCGGAGACTTCCTTCTGACCCCAATAGTAGCACCGGAGACAATGTTGCAGTAGTTGTATCCTCACCAGAACCAGTTGCAGTTGTACATGAACAACCTGCACATACATTTCAACCAGCTTCCATTGAGCCAGAGACGAAAACAAGTGTATTGAAAATCAATTTAAGACCTGTGAAAAAATCAGAGAGTGGTCGAGCACTTCCAACTGCACTTCCACATCCCGCTGCGAAGATCGTACCCCTTCCTATTTTAGTTCAGGAAAAAAACGAAGAAAGTAGTAGCAAGAAGAACAAAAAAGTTTCACCTGTAACAGAAACAATACCAATTCAGCTACCAAGGCAATTAGAAATACCGATTCTGAGACCAAAGCAAACAGAGATCCCAATTCTGCGACCAAAGCAGTCAGAAATACCAATTTTGCGACCAAAGCAATCAGAAATACCAATTCTGCAATCCGATCAATCAGAAGCACCAGCTCAGCTACCGGAACGGATAGACATTCAAAAATCCAATAACATGTCAAAGGCAAATTCGAGTGGTGGTCCGCCACCTCCACCGCCTCCAAATGCACCACCCCCACCACCGCCTCCTGCCGATGGTAATTCAAAATACATTTAAAAAAAGTATAAATACTTACATATATGCAATTTGTTGCGCTAAAAGTTTCCTTACATGATTGAATATTACAGGGCTCCCTCCAAAGAAAGTGAAGATTGATCTACTAAAAAAGGCTCCAAAGAGAAGACCTGATTGGGCAGGAATGATGAAAGAGATTGAAAAGGGCAGAAATTTAAATCATGTTGAATGCAATGATAGATCCAAGCCAATGCTGACGAAACTAAAATCGCGTGGAAAGGTAATTTTTAAAATAAGTAAATTAATGCACAGTTAAATATTATCATTAAGATTAATCTCAAATATTATTTATTCCCAGTTCGTTTATGAATCTGAAGCCAAACCAGCAAACAAATCTGAGGCAATTCATAATAAATTACTCAACCAAATTACACAAGGGGTAAAGCTAAAGAAAGTAAAATGCAATGACAGAAGCAAACCAATTCTTGCTGGTCTTCGTGTTAGGCGACAAAGCAGTGTAACAGAGGGTGATGGCATTGATGGTACACATGCTCCCTTACTGGAGCCAGTAACTGAACTAGCATTCTTGGATATTGACGACCTACGAGATGAACTGCAATCAGCAAAGCAAATGCTCCAAACGGAAGTAGACTCAAAGCATAATCTGGAAAGGAAAACGAGGGACCAGAAATGTCATATAATTGCAATGGAAGCTGAAATAGAAACGCTCAAAGCCAAACTAGGGATTATCCCGGAAGACGAGGTATCCATTTTGGCTAAAAGCTTGGAAAAAAGTGACTCAAAAACTTTTAAACATTTAAAGAAATCAGGCTCCTCTCTGTGGAAGTCGCCTTCAAGCGCTGGATTAAAAAAGTCAAAATCCGGACTGACAAAATCTGGTGCATCAGACGTTAACGTAAACAAATTGAGCCAAGAGGAAGATCTTGCTGAAATGAATGAATACGACGAAGAAATTGTGTCTTTAAAAGAAGCAGTTCAACACGCGAAAAAACAAGCAGATGACATGGAGGCCAAATATAAAGAAGCAATGGAAAAGCTACAGGCTATACAGAGTAATTTGGAGGATTCCGAACAAAAGAGGACAACATTGGAAAAACAAGTGGATAATTTGCAAGCACAGCAAGATGGAAGTCGACCTATTGCCCCGATAGTTCAAACAGCAGAGCGTACAACACAAACAGAAGAGCAAATTCTGGAGAAAACTGCAAGCTTGTCAAGACAACAAAGCACCATGTCGAATGCTGGAGGTGATGATTCTGAGTCAGAAGAGGAACAAGAGTCGGATATTGAGGTGGATGATGAGGCCATTCAGAAAAAGAAACAGGAGCGAGAACTGAAACTTTGGGAGAATAAAGTGAAGAGTATAAAAGATAAGCAGAATACCAGTCGACTAGAGCGTAAAAATTTGAAAAGTTTATCAAAGAAGCTGGAAGCGGAATTAAAAGAAGCCAACAAGCGACACAAGAAGTTGCAAAAGGAAGTCGACAAAATGGCAAAAATGCTAAAGGACGCGGAGAAAGACAGTGATGATGATGACGAGGACGAAGAGGAGGAGGAAGAGGCTGAGGAGGGAGAGACTGAAGAAGAGGAATCAGAAGAGGAAGAATCAGAATCTGAGGAGGAGGAAGCTGATGAGTCGTCGGAGGAAGATGATGTTGCTGGCACTTATGACGATCGACTTGGAGTCTTTGGAAGGCGAGTAAAGAAAAAGGAGAATGTTCTAAATGCTCTCCGCAAAGGAAATTACTTGTTGCGTGCTAACATCGACAGACTTAAGGATGAGCTGGAAGAAGAGAGAATTGCATATCATGACTTGGAACATGAGCTGAACGCGGTGTTGGACGAAACATAGATGTATAATAGTTTATCAAAAAATGTCTTTTTTATATCCAGTTTTGTCACCTTCATATATCAAATCACCATTTGTAAATAGATCTTACTGGGAGCATTTCTTGGGTCATATTCAAAAACCACACATACTATACTACTGCATTAAAATAAAATAAAATTATGAGCATTTTTGTCGTTATATACTAACTTTTATTTTACACTATTACGTATGTATGTACATATATGTAAAACTGTTGTAATGGATCTACAGTTATATATTCATGTTCATTTCTAGCAAGATGGTCGTTTATATTCAATATTACTTGTGTCTTGTGTTCCTCCAAATAAGGTAAAAAGAATATTAATCCTCAGAGAGAAGCAATTTCATCATTACAACCACCACAGCCACATCATTACAATAGTCCACGAAAATACGTTTTCCTGAAGCATTACATTATCCACCTACCTTTTCTCCTATCATCAGCATTACTTTGTATGGGAATGGGAACATAACGACAAAAAAATGTTATTTCAGAGGGAGACGTTATTACTCTCTATTGTGTCATAATTGTGAACTGAACTGGACTAATGACGCTGTTGCTGGTGTACAGCTTAGGGCCTTCAATCCTGTTGTTATATTCGTTTCCAACGAAAATGCCCGTTATTTGTTTGATGATGGCACGATTTGAATTATTATTATGTTGTGCTGCACGAGGAGCAGAAAGCAACAAATGAATTATTTTTTTCGTCATAATGAACACCAGGGTCTGGAGCCTACCTAAATTACTTCATAAATATACCAAAATGCCAAAGCTCCAGTGCCGTCAGTCCAGACTAAACTTTTCTTCGTGTCGTCTGTGTGCGGCGAGGCACCATATCAGGAAGAAGAGAAGATGCCGTTTTCTTATGCTTTACTGTTCAGTTTTCCTGACAAAATATCACGACAATCGTGATTCGTGACGTAAATCATTGAAATTGGAGTAAGGCTTGTGAAACTTAAAAATAGTAACTAACGCATTCTGATATTTTGAATAATGATTACAATAATGTGGGCTAGTTAAATATACTAACTAGTAAAGAAATTTTGATGTTTAACAGCTTATTGTTACTTTGGGTAAAGTATCTGTCTATACGTTAATAAACTATTATAATAATTTAATAAGTGTAATTTTATTTTCAGATATAAAAGTACTAACTACGTTTGGTTGGACAAAGTTGGAAGCAACTTTTCAATTTAGTTTTCAGCATAACAATTTTTAGCAAAAACGAAGGCAGTTCAATAAGCATTTTAGGGTTATTATCAATCTTGATTGCCATTCATGACATATTCATTGGGTATGCATTGCATTATGTTTCAATGTATTTTATTCACGTTAATACATTATACATATTGATATGTATTACAGGATCGAAAAACAACAATAAAAGCGCATCATGAAATGTATAATAAAATGATCACAAGTGGCAGGTATGCATAAAAAAAATTCACAGATAAAAAAAACACCGCATGACACACTGCTGATTGATGCATGCGATGCACCTGGTTTATTATCGGGCAATGCAATGCGATTTCGATTCCTGCAGGTGTGCATTTTCCCTTTTCTTGCATTTATCAAAATGCAAATTATAACTTACCCCTGGCAAAACCTAATCCCAAGTTGTTTTAAAGCAAAATTAAGTAAGTTGCTGAAAGTGGAAAATAAATATAAGGGACGATGATACATCCTCTGACCTAATGCAGGGAGGGACTCGAACCTTACGACAATCATTCTTTGATAAATTTCAGTCCCTGTTCTTTCTCATATTATTCCATATTTGACCTACATCGATATTTTGTAATTGTACAAATTGCATCAAACCAAGATTACAAGGTAAAAAACTTGAGTGTAAGGAAAAGCACTTTACATGTAGGGAAATGGCAGACAGACGAGCTTTTTAACTTTATCTACCCTGACAGATGGACAGACAAACATCAGAAAACCCTAAACACTAACAACTAAGCTTTCATCTGCATACATACATAATACAATTGTATCTTATTATTATTACCGTACAGCTAACTACCAATATTTTAATTCTTCAAGCTGTGTGATGAGATCAAGCTAGTTTTTTGAACCAAGCAACAGGTTCACATTACACATGCAAGTAGTCAGAGATCCCTAGTCCGGAGTCGGGCCAAAAGGAACAAAGTCATTTCAATATTTTATTTATTTATTTTACCGACTGACTCATGATGATCCCAGCTTTTTAAGCTTCACTTCACTTTCTGCTTCCTTAGTTTACTAATATTGTTATCATGTCATGAATTTCAAGAAGATACGACCAGTGTTGAATTTTTATACCCTTTTTAAAGCTCATTTAGCTTTTCCGATGGACATCGTCATGAGCATCAAGCCAGAAGGTTTGGATCGGATCGGCAAAGAACAGATCCTTCTCTGTTTTCTCTCCTTCATCTTATTTGTAGCTTCTAGGAAGATTTTTTTTTATTAATTTATTTTTGCTCTCTGTGAGATGCGTGATACTGCAAGATGCTGAAGAAGATGATGATTGTGTGTGTAGCCCGGTAGCAGTCTAAGTGTACAATAATATTTTTTTATTCCTTCTTATTATTCTTTTCCATCATGTCTCTTTACTTCAAAAAAAAAACAACAATAGAAAATTATATCTTGTTGTTTCTTCTCCGCTTCTCTTAAAGCTTTCAAGGTAAGTTGTAAGGAAGAACAACCTGACGCATAATATAAACATATACGAAATGGATAATATATGTTTGAACATCAAGATTAGACGATCAGGTACCTCTCCTTCGTCTTCTTGCATGCTTAACAAGAATAATATCCTTCAAATGTCCATACCTAATACACCAATACCTGCTACCGTGTTACTTTTATATTTTTTAAAGGAAAATATATATATATTATTCAAAAGGGTTTTTTATACTCATATCACCATCATCGTCCTTCCTCACAAAGGATCATTCTTTCACTGCTTTGTTCACGTCTTGTGTTTTTCTTTGAAGTTTATAATGATATTCTGTTCAGTGAAATTCAAACAAGTGGATGGAGAAGTTTATTTAAAATATGAGAGTTGCATCATAGTATATATATTTTTTATGCAGATGGGGATATTTTATGCTGTTCACTTGAACAAGAAGATGTAAAAAAATGTAATGTACGTTTTTCGTCCATGTAATTTACTCCTTTCTACCTTCACTACATCTTTTCTTCTCTCTAATCACTTCTGTGCCCCCTTCTCGTCTTGTCGTATTTTTTTTGTTGAACATGAAGGGAAAAAATTGTTATTCTTCGGGTAGCTACCGTGATACGCATTTCGTGGGCAACATCATCTCACCAAGTAATGGAAGAAAGTGAACATGGAGATGTGAGATGATGATGAGGAAGAAGGACGATGTCCATTTGGTTATACGTAAGTTTGCTTTTGCAGCGGTAGTGGTTATTATTATGCGTTCCCAAGTTACTGTGTACGTGGTGGTGGTGGTGGTATGGTGGCAAGCAATAAGCAGGCAATGAGATAAGATTGAAAATGAAATGAAGCGTCTTTCTTTTTCTTGAGTATACACATAATAGAGAGAGTAGGACGGACTCGAGAGTCAACGTCTCAGTCTTGTCTTTACAATATTTGTTCACAGAGATATTGGCTTGTGGACTTGATGATGATGATGCCACTACTACACAGATCTTCTTTCCTTTTTTTATTGTTACAGCGTAATGTAATGGGGCTACTGTGCTACCCCTACTTCTTACATCACGACAACAACAAATAATTAACCACCTGGAAAATGAAAATCAGTGGAAATGAGCGAGAGATGAGATACGATGGAAACTGGGTCTGAGACGATGTACAATAAGTAGAAAACAAAGTATTAAAAGAATCACAGAATTATCCAGTAACAGCAAAACTACCCCTAATATTTTTTCTCATTACGCTTCTAATCCATTTTTTCATTCTTGTGTCCTAATCTTCTGGTCCCACTATACAGTGGTTTCGTGTCTGGGAGCCCATATGCACAAGCATAGGTAGATTACTTGCTGTTAGCACGCAGAGCAAAAATGACCACGCCATTATTTTAAGAGATTTAAGATTCTTGTATTTTTTATATATCTTGAAGAAATAATAGATATAAAAATGCCGGTGGCGATTTGTTTTGAAAACTGTGTGTTTTCTTGGAGAAATTGGAAAAGCTAAAAGTCCAACTTGAATTGAAAGGACAAAAAAAGAGACGTGAAGACCACCAACCATCAAACCAGTAGCCCATCGTAATCAAAATATTTAGTTCCAGCTCTTAAAATAACTCTTTGGACGATCCTTGAATTTGTAACTTGTAACCTGTGTTATCATATAAAATGGATTGAGGCAAACAGCTATTAATAGGTACTCGGTTTATTTTCTTGGGTGAGGTAACATAGCAGAGTCCGTCTTTAAGATAATCTGAAATGATACGATGTGATAAGTTACTGCCACACTTGGAGTGATCCTTGAGGGGCTTCATATAATAGACTACCTTACAAGTTGAGGTGCTACCAGATTCTTACTTACAATCAGTTTGACTGATATATTATACTCTCATCATAATGGTCAGTACAAATAGAATGCATGAGAGTCGTCACATTTCACGTTTTCAAACAAAGTGAAATCATAAGATTTTTTTTGATAAAATTGTTGTCCGTTGTTCTGTATTCAAGGCGTTTAACGCTTGGCAACGCAACGGTAATAAATCAGAGAGTAAGTTCAGTTTTCTCGACAACTTGTACTGACTGTTTTTGGCTACTGACCACCGTTATGAGATGGTTACAGGCCCAAGCCCTCAGTCAACCTCTCAAGTCAGTGGAAATGATGTAATAATTTAATGACCGCCTACTGTGCTCCAATGTATGCATAATATGACGATAATTCATTGTACAGGAGACATGACAAACACTTGGGATAATAGAGGTGCCTTAAGCCTAGCCCTGCCTCTTTTTTACATTCCTTTTAACTGGAAACTGACCAGAGCCCAAGAAACTATTGTTTGTAGCTATTGTTGAGTATCCACATTAACAATGGACCAACCTCTTATACCGTTTTAATTGGTAGTTAAATTTACGATGTGAATCTTCACTTGAATTCTTATGCATCTGTTTAGTTAGCCCTTTGCATAAATAGCAATTTTTCTCCTTTAATGACAACAGCGCCAGCGTTGACATTGATCACTCCACCTTCCTCGCTCCTCGTCCTAAAGGCTTCACAAAGATTTGAAACTATCCAGTAAATTATCTACAATGTACATACATACAGACAGACATACATTAAGAAACTCCTTTTAAAATCTCATTAAGTTTTTTTTTCATCAAATAACCATTCCTATGACTTATGTAACCAAAAAAATCATATTTTTTTCAGAAGCCAAACCCAGTAGCCCCATCGTGTCGTGTTCCCTACTCCTCTAATCTATTTCAAATTATTATCCAGCATACACCAGCAACAGCATTATCATCATCCAGTAAAAAAAACTGATGATCATCAAGCTCCAATTTTACATCGATTTTCTCTCAAAAATAAAATATAAAAAGTTTTTTCTCCAAAAGTTCATTCAGCTCCAGCAGATCTCCCACTGGATATTCCGGTGATGCTGCTGAGCTTCAAAATTACACACACCAAAAATAATATCCACCAGCAGCATGGAGTACAGAGAATATATAAACTTTTGAAGATGATGTAAATAACAATAATAATGATACTGATTGTTAAATGGGTGAAAAATCATTTTCTATCAACTCAACAAAAGCTACCAGGCTTACGTTTTACGCGAACCAAAAAAAAAACAAGCAGAGTTCCAAAAGAAAAGAAAAATTGTGCCTTTTGTCTGCTGCACGTATTACGTCTACCTGGTGGACTACTTACTGTGTAATCCTAATCAGTTTTGATGCAGTACCCTCTCATTTTAAAGTGTTCCCTCAAGAAAGGAAAAGAGCTTATAATGAGTTTGGATAGCATCAAGAAAATATCGTCATTATCATCATCATTGTTGTATTTTTTTACTTGCAGGAACATTGAAACTAAAAAAAGAAAGATTTATTATTATGAAGTAATATTATTGAGTAAGGTTCAGGTTTTCTTTTGTTTTTAGAAGGAGATAATAAAGGATTAAAAAACAGAGGGAAAAGTTAGTTGTTGTTTCTTTTTTTATTAACTTTTAGTTTTTTCTTCTTCGGGTAACCCGCGCTCTAAGGATTTATTGGTTAACTCTTTTGTTTTTTTGGAAATAGGACTCTCAAGGACTCTCAGGTAATAAACTCGAGTGGGTGGACAAGTTTACTTGATTTCTTTTCTGTTAAAGGGTTGGGTGTGCTAGCATCACTAGATACCACCACCGACAACCACAATATTTATAAGTTGTCAGTGATTAAAAATTTAACAATAAATAATTAGCATTTTACTCAAAATATTGAAGTGCACCTCTGAACATTGAACACCAAAAATCTCAAAATATACCATTTTCATATCTGGTATCTTCTTTAATTAACTTGAACCATTTAGATTGATCTTTTGTTTGTAACTTTTGAGTTTTTTTTTCAGTTGATTTCGCGTGCCATGGCGGATCTATCTTTGATAATGAGAGCTTCTGTAGTTTCTAGTTATAGGTTTGGGTCTGAGGTTTTCTGAAATTATATGCTGTCCTGCTTTTTACGAGCTTTTGGGTACGTTTAAGTACTTTTTGATGATTGAAATGAGAAAACTCCATAAATATTTAAGATGATGATGGGGATCCCCGTAGTAGTAGTTTGTTGTGGTGAATATATATCGATTTGCTGTGTATCTAATCATGAAGGAGTTGAAGCAACATAAGACAAAAGCATATTTACGGGGGGAAATGATAGAAAGCAGATGCTTTTTCTGGAAGATGTAAGGCAGCAATCTATTTTTAGGTTTATTGTTGGCATTAAGAATTACACAATCAACTACACAAAAGGATCGAAGATGTTAAGAAACGATGTTTAAAACAAAGGCCACCGGTGACTTTTTTATTGCTACTTTTGTACCTACTGATTGCTTTTAAATGTACCATTTAAACAAGCAAAGTAACAAATTATAATTTTAAAAGTTTCCCTAATTGATTTTAAATAGGGAACCAATGATGTTTATATTTTTTGTTTGATCGTTCATGTGGAACATTGATAAGACTGCCAAATTCTTAGACCGCACCAGTCACCAACGGTGATTAAGGCCGAAAAAGTCAAGAAGATTAAATATTATGCTAATGGAAAAATGGAAAGATAAAATATGCAAAAAATTGACCACGCTTTCCACAAGTTCATTTTTTATGATTTATGATTGGCCCCATGGGACCTGACGCGATGGTCCATGGTACTGTTCCCTTTTTTCCATTTCTTCAAACGAGACAGAAAACACGACACGCCAGTAAAGAAACAAGATTTGAAAACAAACAAACAAACCCGTAAAACTGAAAAGATGAGGTGTGGTTATGATGATGACGAAGAAGCCTTCTTTTCTTCCCCTGATGTAATCTTGGGTAAAGGTGCAGATGGATTCTCCTCATGGTACCACAACACAACAAGAGCAAAACAAGAAGTAATATCCAGTAGCAGACTTGCAGCTGCTGCTCTATTTTTTTTCTCGAAACAGCACCATGCCATGACACCACACCATCCAACGACTACCATCCTATTTTTAAAAACAGCAGCAATCCATAATATTGTGTCCAGTTCGTTGGCTTCTTCATCATAAAGATTCAATTCACCATTCAGTCAAAAAACCATAATATCCCGATAAGAAGCCAATACATAAACCATACACACACGTTAGTGTTTTTTCTTCTTCTTTTCATGGTTTCTATATTTTGCTCTGTTCAAAGCATAAAATAGTATTGGGTCTTGTAAGATGTTTATTCTTTTGAGATGAAAGACAAGGGAAAAATTAAAAACAATTAAAACCAATCTGTTTCCAGTTTTATATTACTCACTGTTTTTAAACCCAAGTTAAATGAAGCCCATGCGGGCAAAGGCAAATCTAGTTACGATATTATCGAAGGTGATGCGATGTTGGCGTAGTGTGCACAGATATGTATATATGCTTTGTTGGCTTTTTTCTTACCCCTGCTTGTTTGGAGTCTTCTCCAGGATAAGGAAGTCAACCTGCCGGACCTAGTTATCATGATCATCATCATCTGCAAGATGTTCTCCTCTCTAGCATCAAACATACACACTAAACATGCAATGCCTGATGTGTAATGCCTTTCCTCTGTACTATATTAGCTTTACTATTGACTTTTTTTGTTATCTTTTGAGTCAGTCGCCAGTTGCAGTACGACTGATGGCTGAAGGTAGGTAGGAGGAAGAACTAATCAAAATCATCAAACTAATTTTTCAGGGAGCTTCTTTTTCATCACAAAAAGCAAGAAATAACAGATGGACTCAAGAAACTGCCTGCGTCCTGCGTGCAACTGAATGGAGCAGACAAAGGGTCTACAGTGAACCTGGACTCACTTCACTACTCACCTACGCTGGATGGAAGTCAATATTTTTTTTACTAATGTCTATCTTCTCTAGGAAAGGATGGCGGGAAAATCACCACCATCGTAAGGATCATCGATAAAAAAAAAGCAAAGGGGACCCTTTTCTTTAAGACATTGGGTTATTTTAAACCCCAGTAAATTATCAAAAAAGACAACTGAGCAGCAGCAGCACCAGAGCATCGTCAGCTTGAAAGGAAGGAAGATGCTGTCGTGCTAAAGAAGAAAGAAGACTCTTTTTTATCCCATCTCTTTTTCTTAATATTATGTGAGGAGGAATACTAAACCCTAAATTAAACCAAAGGAACAGATTAAGAAAAAGGGATAATGCATCTTCTCTCTTCTCACTTCCTTTAGCCATCTGTGAGGATAGTTTAAACATATAAAGATGATCATGATGATGAATATAATGATATGATCATAAGAAAACTTTTAATGTGGTTTAAGGATATTAGTGTTGTCTGTAGCGCACTAGTACTGCACTGCAACTGCAAAGTGCACAAAAAAAGGCAAGATTTTTTGGAGTATGAGAGACCGGAAGGGGAAATGGGATGAAGATGTGTCTTCTTACACGGTGCGTGCAGCAGAGTAGCAGACAACATGATCATGGTGAGAGTGAGGATCTTG